>JANHGN010012758.1:47539-61212 GCA_024605025.1 Megaceryle maxima
ACCATTAAACTTTTATGAACTTATCCACAGATACAAGTTATGTCACAGTGTAGTATGATGAGTACTTTAGGAATAGCGAAAAAATAAAATAAAATACACATTTTGTTTATAGCCCAGTTGCACCATGACACCATTGGAATGTTCTTATTAGTGCCTCCAAGGGCATAAGATTGCCTGACATTATGAATGCCTGGTTTCTGCATATCTTCAAGTGAAGGAGGAATATGTCACACTGCTTAGATGGGGCAGTTGCATACATATATGGAACTATGACTTTAGTAGCTTATTAAAGGACTTTTGAATCAATCATAAAGATAACTAGTTAATTTTATCTTTTCAAAAGATGTTTGACAAGGTATTTTTCCTTTCCTGATGATTTGCGTTACTTTCTTAATTGTGTTCAAAACCAGCTGGGAATGTACACTGCTCAAGCCAAGCAGCATTCTTCTTCATGAGAAAGTAGAGTAGCAGTAGCACCTGTGTCTGATGTAAGACTGCACCATCAAATGACAGTATTCCCATGAAAAGTAGTCCTGCTTTTGTTATAGGCTTGCAATAAGAAAAATTTTTGCAGGAGAGTCTATCTCTGTATCTCCATTTCCATTTTCAACAAGGTTCAGTGCAAGCAGTAGAAATAAGAAGCCCAACTTAACATTTTTCCTGATTTGAGATTGTTACAAACTACTGGTGCAGTTGCTGAGAAGAAAAGGGATTTGTAGCTGAAAGATGGTGCTTATAAATTTTAATTTCAAGCAAAAATCACATTGTAAAACAGCAGGGTTATACTATGAACTTCAGAGACTGAAGTGGTAAAAGAAATAATTTTTTACCATTAGCATGTATTTCTTTTTTCATGTTGGAACTTGATTTCATGGCTAAGTAGTAAGCTTTACATAGCTTGCATGTTCATACAATTTACATATGAATGCATTATAATACTAGAATATTCAAGACTTCCCTGCATAAATATACTGTAATCTAAAGGAAATTGCTATGTACTAGATCTTAATATTAATAAAATGATGTCACTAAAATGAAATATTTAATAGAAATCAACCCCAAGAAATGATTATTTATTCTTTATCCATATTCTACTGCTAGTCTTGGGGGAAAAAAATGCATATATGGGTATAAAAGACTTTTCTTAAAGCCTGTGTAAGACTTCAACTATGAAAGACTCTTATTTATTAAAAATTCTTTCATTTTACCTATGACTGTTGTTGCAACTAGCCCTCTAGTAATCCCTAAAGATGTAATATAGCTAGACACCTTGTAAAATCTGATTGCACTTTCCAAAAGCATATGTAATTCCACATAGACTTCACTTGAGTTTTAAACATAGGCTGTTCCTTCTGTGTAATTATTCTGGCCCTAGCTTCAGTTTTCTTAATTCTTCCTTTGTGAGAGATATCCTCTAGTATTTGTCTGTTTGTTCCTGGGTTTATTGCAATGCAGTTCAGTTAGGGAGCTTTAAGGTGATGCTCTGAGGGATCAAAACCAAGGTAATACTATGTGCTGTTTAGAAATAGCATGGCAAGAAATCTGTTTTGTTTTATCTCATCATAGGGAATTTTATTGGCGCAAAAAAAAAAAAAAAAAAAGTAGCTAAGCTTGTACCAATTTCATTTTTCTAGTTGAGAGAATAAGTAGTGAGAGCAATCTTTGTACATGACACCTTGTTGTGGGTTAGGCCCAGCCAGAAGCTAAGCCCCACCCATCCACTCACTTGCTCACCTGCCACAATGGGATGGGGAAGAGAACTGGAAGGCAGGTGGTCAGCCATCTCCAGGACATCAGGGTACCATCACATATAATGGTTGCTTGGGAAGATAAACACTATCACTGTGAACATCCCCAATTCCTCCTCCTTCCCCCAGGTTTTATTGCTGATCATGATGTTATATGGTTTGGACTTCCCTTTAGTCAGTTTGGGTCAGCTGTCCCAGTTGTGTCCCCTCCCAGCCTTTTGTGCTTCCCCAGCCTACCTGATGTAGTGTGAGGATCAGAAAAAACCTTTATTCCATACAAGCACTGCTCAGCAATATCTAAAACATTTTCATCACAAATCCAAACATAGCCCCATACAAGCTGTTAGGAAAAAAGTATCTCTATGAATATCAAAACAAGTGCACACCTAAAGTTCCTATTCATCTCAGTGGTAACATGGTTTAAATAAAAATACTGCACAAACTGTTGGTTTTGTCCTAATTGTCTTTAATAGACTTTGAAATTATTTTGAAGTGAAAGTAGGTGTGGGGGTTTGCTCCTTAATGAATTTCTTTTTCTTTCTACACTAGGTTCTTATTTTACTTTAAAGGTTACAATACTACATAAAGTTTTAAAATTGGCACTATGTGTGGCTTTTTTTGCCATAATTATAATATGCTGAGGAGTTAGATCAAATCCTTGCTAAATAACATGGCTTGTGCTTTATCTGTATAATGTTGACCTTATCCTTTCTTTTGCTAATTTGTATCTCTGCATGCCTCAGAAGTTCTTTAATCATCTCTTTTAGATTACAAGAGCTACACTGAAACATTTTGCTTTTCATAGCTTAATTAGATGATGCTCTGTTAGGATGCAAAGGGAAATTCTTTATAGATGGTAGAACTGTCAAGTAATGCTGTTGCAGAGTGAAATGCCCTGAATTAAATCCTTCTCCCACTGAAGTCAGTGGGATATTTGCCATTGTATTAAGATTTCACTCTTGGGTATCATATACCAATGGCAAAATATTTAAGAAATCATGGAGTAAAGACTTTGAAGGAACATGAAGCAATTTCAACCTTTAATGCAAAATGATAAATGTAGGGGAGGAGGTTTTTGCTGGGATAGTGCTCGTGCTCCCATCCATCTTTCGTGAAGTGTTCTGAATTTTTGCTTCTCTTTTCTCTCATTCTGTCTGATCTTTGTACCACTTAGAAAAGGAAAATATCTTTTCAATAATGTATGGAAATAATGTAACATAAAATAATAAACATAGTGCATTTATTCATAATATATAATATTTATAATAAATAAATATACAATGAAAACTTATTCTGATATCCAATAAAATTTTGTATCACATTTACACTCTCTAACATAGGAATATACGTTTTTATTTTACCTGAATTTAATGACTCATTCTAAAAATCTATTCTGATTAATGTTTGTTTGGTTTTTTAATACCACTACTAATAGAATTAAAAATGCTCTCTAAATTATAAAGTCACCAAGTAGTTGTATTATCAGCAGCCTGAAGGGATGTTGTCCTTCCTGAGATTGATAACTTACCTCCTTTCCAAATCTCTAGAGGCATGGGGTACAAGGAGTTAAATTATTCTGAAATGTATACCCCTCAAATATTTCGGTGTATTTGGGATTGAGAAACAGTGATAAAAAATTTAACTAAAAGGATGATTAACCACCAGAGAAAAATGGCAGTGATCTACACCTCTTTCTTCCTTTCTGGAAGTTATATTTTACTATACAAGTCATTGGGGTCAAATAGAGTTCTTCATTACAGGAAATGTTAAGATTACCTACTATATTTAATCAAAAATCTGTACCCATCTCCTAATTTCCTGTTGTAATCCCACTTCTTCCTATTTATAGAAAAGTTTACAAATCCTTTAAGTGGTATGTAAATTGAACCTATATTTTCCTGATAAACTTTCCTGGAAAGATCTACTAATTCTCAAAAGAGCTAGAAATTTTCAGAGCTAAAATATCATAACTGAAGAAAAGTGTTTTGCTTTGTTTTGTTTTTGTGGCACAGCATATCGCCTCCATTCATCCCCTTTATAATCTGGGCTTCAAGCTGTAAACTAACTTAAAGGAGCATCAGGGTGCTGTCTAAGCTCCTCTAGAAAATTCATCAGTGAGCATGTATATGCATGAGTAATTATATGGACAAGCCATGCTAGTTTGTAGACACCAG
This sequence comes from Megaceryle maxima, assembly GCA_024605025.1. Classification (NCBI taxonomy): domain Eukaryota; kingdom Metazoa; phylum Chordata; class Aves; order Coraciiformes; family Cerylidae; genus Megaceryle; species Megaceryle maxima. The sequence goes on from JANHGN010012758.1 coordinate 51,462, forward strand.
ACTACATTGAAATAATGTTTACAGTCAGCTACAACTCACTGAAGTATCAGAACCTAGTTTTCAAGTTCATTACATTGTCTTAATGTTGGTCACAATGCCTGTAATTTTGCATTTAACACCTGTCTTTCATTTTGGTCTTGAGTAGATTGCAGAGTAATGTTAAATCATCTCTTGCCACTGCTATTTTATCTTTTACTCCTGTTGAATTTTCTTCCCTCTTATTGATCAATGTCAGCAACCCCTTTAGACATGATAGTATTATTTTCAACCCAAGCACACTTTACATACAAGGATGCCACCATATTTTGTTAGCAGAGTGCAACGAACAGGAGTAAGAAGAAGCCATCTTTATGCTAAGGAATTTAGACAATTGGAAGCCTAAAAAAACCCAGAGATAAGGGTAAGGGAAAGGCAAACATAAAATGGAGGAAATCAAAAGTATCTTGTAAGCAGTGTAGAATTGCTTGGAGCCAAGAAACTGGAAAATAAGTGGGATTTGAAGTTTCTAGCTAAACTGATACTATAACTGGGTACCAGTCATTGCTCCTTCTGCATCCCTAGCGCTATAATGGAAGTAGTTGCTCACTCCACTGTGTTTTTCTTGAACCAGGCAGACAAATGTAAGAAAAAAAAAAATTCTATGAAAGCTGTGATTCCCAGCTCCCTAGATGGAGGATCAAGTAGCTGATAATCCCTCCTCCAGACTTTATGAACCTGTGGCTGAGAACTCTTGTGGCTTAGACATTTTGGCTTATTCTATGGTAACTAATAAAATGTATAGCAAAATACTTCAGGATTATTAAATTTCAGCACTAATCTTTAAAAGGGACCTTCCAAAAAACCTTTAAGTTTGTAGTAAACTTAAATAATTATTCTTAAGGGGAACTACTGTGTTTTTTGAGGTTTTTTGCTTCAGTTCTATTTTATGTGTACATGATTCCTTGTTTACTGTTTTTTTTTTTAAATGAAAGAAGTCTTGGAAGAAATGAGTTATCTGACTTTAAAAGCAAATATGGAAAAAAAAAAAAAAAAAAGATTATGGGTTCAACCTTAGATTAGCAGGTATATTAGCAGGTATATCACAGACTCTGCAATTACCAAAGTGACATTCTGCAATTAAAACCTGTAAACAGCATTCAGTAAGACAGAAAACTATTCACGTCTTCCATGTAAAATTGTCTCTGGCCTTGTACACCACTAAAGCTCATATGTCTTTGTCCCCCAACAGCAGGGGAATCAGCCTGGTATGAAGGGCAAGGAATGACAAAGTATCTTTTATGCTGCACTGCCTTGCTTGGAGCTGTAAAAGTGATGGGTAAATAAGCTTTCCTCCTGTGATCTACAACACTAAGTTCCTATGAATGCTTAAGCCATCAAATGCATTTTAAACTTTACAGTGTATTTTAAAACAGTAAGGTTTCTTTCTGTAGTGCTAAAAGAAATCCTGAGTTTCCTAGATGATTTAATACCATGTAAAACACAGGAAGAGCTATGCTGACAATTCCACATTTTATAAAGAGTAAACATGATCTACCAACTTTCCATTTTGAGAAGAGTCAGCCCAGAAGATCCTATGCATTTTATATGTAAAAGGAAGAAGAAAAGATTTCTTTTTTATTACCATAGTGTATGTATATACCCAGATTGCAATGGGACCTGCATACAATGTACCTGTCTATTGGTTATTTGGATTTAAAAGAAAAAGAGATCCCAATTCACATCTGTTAAAGCCATCTCAGCTCTGCTGAGCTGTCCTTTACAGCTACTCAAGGTTAACTATTACTTTATTACTTATTCACTGTTGTGCTTGAGAGGAACAGTTCTTCGATTTGACAACTGCAAAAAGATTTGATTTTTACAAAATGAATCTTAGCCCATGAAATAATAGAAGCTGGTTCCATTACGTGTTACTAATTGCAACATACAAGTCAAATCTCCTGTTTGCTCAAATCCTCTGCAGCTGTTAGTAAACTGAGAGATGAATACTCAAAGGCAACTTAAATGTATGATGGTAGTAGAGGGAAAAAAACCCAACCAATTATTCTTGCTGTTAAGAAAATTTCGGATCAAAGTATTACTTACATACTAATAATTTCAATTAACATTAATGTATTTTTTCATTATTTTTACAGTTTAATAGACAGCCATTACTTCCCTTCATGCCACTCTGATTGATATGTGGTTTCTGATTGACACAAAGGTATATCTGTTTTTCATTCCAGATTTGCATTTATAGTTTTGTCAAAATTTTCCCCGTTCTGTTATGAATCATTATTTTTCTCATTCCTCTTCACATATTCACTTGATTATCTGTTGAGTGCCATTCTCCCAAAAAAAGTGAATGGGTATATATGGGGAAGAAGTAGGTAAATAAATCTTCGCATGTTGCCAACTTAAGTCAATACCAAATATGCTATGATGGCAGCATTGTTGTACTTGTGGTAGTCTACAAATTCAAACCAGGAAAAATTTGTGGACAGAAATTACACTAAGTAATTAAACTAAGTCAGAATTGAGAAGATGCATAACTGTTGGATAAGAAGCCCCTTTACAGGTCAGGATCTCGCTGAGCAAGCCTTATGCTTTCTGTTTATACCAGCTGATAAAATGAAAGATGCTACTTGTTCCCATATGCCTTCCCTCCTTCATTCTAAAATGGTGTTTTTCTCAACTTGGTATGTGGAAAAATACTGAATACTTCTTTTTTTTTTTCCATCCCCAGAAGCACACACATAGTCCAGGTGCAGGCGAGATGCATATAGCAATACTTTAAGCTCTGTAAACTAAAGCTTTTCTTTGGATTTATATCTTGTAACTTGTATCTTCAGAGTTTTTCAGGTGTGAAAGTTTTAGATTGAATTGATGACATTATCCTCGTGTTACATGAAAACCACTGCCCTGGCTGTAAGAAGCAACCTATGCTGTCTTGAAATAGAACAAGCATTCTCAATTTCTAAAGATTAAATCAAGGAGATTTTATGTATTCCTGAGATTTTTACTGTGGATATGAAGGAGGAGCAAGGGCTGTCTGTGCCACAGGGCTGGCAGGAGCAAGGGCCTTACCAGCAAGGGCACAAGGGAGCAGGACAGCCTTGAGCATGGTTGCCAGGGTCAGGTCCAGGCTCAAGGTGGCTAGAAAGGGCAATGGTGATGGGCCTGGATTCAAGGCCAGCCTGAGACATCAGCCTGCAGTGGTCTGTGAGAGCACTCTGAAAAGGTCCCAAGAGAAGGGAATGACCTTGTCTGTGCTGTGTCTGAGCTGACCCTGAGCCTCAGCAGCCAGACCTTCAGGAAAAGGGATGCTCTCAGGGCACCTAGACTGAAACCTGAAACATGTCATATTTTGGGCAGCTTGCTAATAGAAAGAGTTACCATAACTGAATTTAGCTGCTCTGAAGAGCTTTTGAATAAATGTCTTCATTGTAAATGTCTAAACTCCCTTACAACATAAACTTTAATTCTCAGTAGTGTTAAATCACCTTTATCTGGGGGGAGGAGTTCGGGATTAGTTGCAAGACTGCACAACTCTGCCCTCAGGTACTTTGATTCTACTACAACTTTTATGACCAGCTTCTCTGTGCCGTTGTATTTCATTAACACATGAGTATGCCAGAAATTCTTCACCCAAAATGAGTCTGTACTTTTCATATACCTTTGGTGTAGTAATATTATTAAAGACAATCAGAGATCTTCAGAATTCTGATAAAACAAAACACTAGAAGAAAATTGCCCCCTTGAATTCTAACAATTATTTTCAAACTATTTCATTCCCTTACAATTTTTATTTGCTAGATTTAGACATCTAGTTTGTGTATAATTCGAATTTCTGACCATGAATTCTTTCAGACTAAACACTTATAATTAAAGATAAACATGAGTAGAAGTTTGACACCAGATTGTGACTTACTTGCTTCAAATAAAAGACAAAAAGTGCCGTAAGATTTCAAAATCTCACCTTATTAAATCCAGATGCTACACCTCACTGTTTTCAGAGAAGGTTTAGTAACTGGGAGATGCAAAGACTTAAAAGGCTATTCCACTCTAATTTTCCCAGTAAGATTGTTGTGACATTGAAATTCTGAGTTTTCCTTCAGATTTTGGCATTCACATAAGACCAAGAAAATTATACATGCTTTTGCTACTTGTGTCAGATACAATTTTTACAGCTCTCTACCATGGTGCTTATGTTTTATAGAACAGTTTTCACAAAATGCATTTAATAAGCTATTTTTTTAGCCCTTAGTAAAAATGTTTTGAGGAGAGATTCAATGTGCATTAATTCTCACGGTGTTACTAGTATACCTTTATTGCATCAACATTCAGCATCTAAAATAAGTCTACAAACTCTAAACTTAATTTTTCAACTGTCAGAAACCATTAAGACCTCTAATACCTGTAAATGTCACAATTAATAATATGAAGTATTTTGTTCGTTTCCTAAAGACTTCTTATATCATTGGGAAGTGTTTCACAGACAGCTGTGGAACCATGTTAAAAATGTTGGTAAACGATGAAGGCTGAGCATGTTTGTCTCTTGAGATGTAACCCCTCACCTTGACAAGCTCTTTGTAAATGGAAAACTGGTTTAGCAAAAAAGAGCTGCTGTGATTACTGAATGAACATAAAGCTTTCACTTCTCTGTCACTTAAGAGGTGTCAGTTTACAGATCTGCTTTTAAAGGAAAAAAATTAATAGGTTAGTATTAACAGACAGATACATAAAATTACTTTCTCTCCCAGGGTTTACATAAAGTAAATTGATGTGCCAGGCTACACCTTAGAGGGACAGTGCAGTGAGAAATAGTGTCCTTCAAACTTCCATACAAGGCCATAGGTAGCTGTTCAACAGGCTAAAATCTCCAAGCAACAAAGTTGTGTGAAAGCCTAGGGAAAAACAAAAAAACCCAAACCTAATTTACCTATTTATGTCTTGTGGATTTGTGTAGGTATGATCCTTGTCATCAGTACAGCACAGATTTTATCCTTTCTTCATTCTTTCATATCCTGTGGGGTTATAAATGTAACTGATTTTTAATTGTCTTTTGTTTGTACATCCAATCAGATGGGGATAGCTATATGTTGAAAATAAACCCTCAAAACTCCTTGGTTGTATGTGAACAAGTTGATTCCACTGGAGATGACAGCAGAGATAACTTTGTGATTCGTCCCCTGAAAAAGTCATTGTAAAGGGAAAACTGATCTTTTTAGTGCTTCTTTCTATATACTGTGGGGTGTATCATAGAATTATTTAAAATCAGAACAGGCATGAAATGCTCTTTGAGAAACAGCAAAGGGTTAGGACAGTGATCACAAAGCCATCCAAAAGTTAATCATCCATCTACCCCAGTAGCTGCTGATGCTCTTTCCCTTCATTGTCCGAGATGAGCAAGCACTCAATACTGTCCTGGTGTCTTCATCTACACCAGGATATTAACCCCTGTCAGGATGTGTGCAGGACATTAGCAACTGTTTATAGTTATTAGATGGATTGTAGCATGAATTCTGTTTGGGCCAAGTAGCTCCTTTGTGAATGATTCTTGGGAATGACTCAGAAATTGTTACACTACTGGTGAGTGTTCTGAACAGGCAATCTGGATGTAGCCATACTGTTTTGCAGGCTCAGAAAGTGTAATAATAATCTGGCAGTTGGCCTTAGTTCTGTTCAGTTTAGTGTAGAGTGTAGTCAGCATGTCTCCTTATCCTATTCTAGTGACTCACATGTATGTGAAGTCTCTGGAAGTGCAGCACAAATTCCAGTGAAACACACAGACTTCCGGGGTTTTGAGTAGAAGACATTTGGCTTTTTTTTCAGATTTGGAAATCACCCTTGCCCCCTTGTACAATTGTAGTACAGAAATGAAAATTGGACTAATGAATTCTGAAACAAATTCAGTATTAAACTCTCTTCCATTACTTCCAGTAAATAATCTTTTAGACAAGCAGTTACACACAATCTCCTTTAGCTGCACATTGAACAAGTACTATAGTAAAGTAAACTTTTCCTTTGATATGGCATCAGCCTCGCAGATGGCTTCATTGTTCAAATAGCCGCAATACTAATTTGGCTGTCAAGATTGTGATAAAACTGAGGAGGATGAAAATACCTTCTGGTGTCCATATGCTGTTTGGAGCTTAGGGTTAAAATAGACAACAGCAACCAAAGTGGACAGAATGTCATATTACATAAAAACATTACAAAGAACTACTGAGCTTCTTCTTTGTTTTATTTTTTACCACATTGGTGGTTCTGGAGTCTCACAAGAATTAGAGAGATGAGGAACACATGGAATTTGTTTAATAGTGTCTGTCTGCAAGTGTCAGTTACAGCCACAATCTCATAAGAAGAGATAGATGAGAACCTAGTGCCATCTTCAGATCCAAATGGACCTGAGAGTTGGTCCTCTACAGAATAAGTTTTGGTTAGACTGAAAACAGGACTGAACGTAGCAACTATAAATTGGGCTAATACAGAATTCAGTGGGGTGGAGGATATTGCTTGGGTGGACTCTAAAATCCCAGTTCTGCAAAATGAATTTGAAGTTTTTAAAAAAGAAGGAAAATTGTGATTTGTAACTACAGTATAGGAAATATTTACTCATTAAGAATCCTGAGATCTAACACAAATCAAAATCAAGCCTGAGGACCAAAGTGCTTTAGAAATTTCAAGGGAATTTTACACCAAATGTTTCAGAGGAAATGCCTTGAAAAATACATCCACTCTCAGTTGTTGTTGCTCTCCAGTTCCTTACAACTTTAGTACTTAGCAAACAGTGTTTATGAGTTTCATTCTAATCAGTCTCATTGTCTTCCTGGGAACAACCACAGGTCATCATCAGACGACTGAGCCTCTAGTTGTGGTTTTTACTTATTCTTTCACCTTTTTGTGCAAAAGCATGACATGAACATAACAACTGTCCGTGTTTAGCTCTGTGGCTATATATTTGAAAGAGGTATCTGTGCAAGCAGTTAGCTTGACTGGAAGCTGAAATTCAGAGCCATGTTTACACTGCTGTGTGCAGTAGTGTGCTGAATTGTATGGTCTAGCTGCTGTCAGGTACCTTACAGTACTGCGAGTGTGTATGTAGTTACAGAAAAGGCTAAGCTGATTTACTGGCTAGTCTGAAGTGCTATACTTCCTTGGATATGGTGCTTTCAGGACTTTACCTCTTCTCGCTATACTTCATTTTATTTTGTGAAAGTACAAGTCAGTTTGAAACTCTTCACACCCTGCTCCATTGAATGATGGAGATGCACCCTAATTTAGGTTTGAAAGTATTTCTTCCTGTCCGGATTATTTATGTGCTGCCTTAAAGTTAATGCAATAAAAGGCTCTCATCTGTCTTTTCTAGGCTGCTCTCACATATGCATGTACACATTTCTTGGATTCTATGGCATGTATAAGAAAATAGTTGTGTGTAAATAATAATCTTGCTCCTCCAGAGTGATCCCAGGAATTTTTATTTTCAAAAACTCAGACATTTGGAGTTAAATCTTTTACTGAATTGCATGGTTGATTAAAGAGGTATCCTGCAACTTTTTCATTCATTTTCTTTCGACATAGCATGGAAACAAAAGGATGCATTTCTAACAAGCACAACATTTTTAATTTAGGCTTGTAGTGGATTTAAGTCACATTTTTTCTCTAGACACCTGTTTCCTTATCCCATCAGTCCAGCAGGATTTTTATCAGAGTACTCACATGAAATGAACATACAGGGACATCAGTTTGACATGATTCAAGATTAAGGGCTTTTGCAGGAACTTTTAAGGTTTCTCATGTCAAAACTGAGAAAAAACCAAACCAAATACCACATAATATCAGCTGCAAAATATGTGCTTAAGTGTGTACTTACATGATAAATATTCCAGAAGTTCTAGGGGTGCCACTGCCTTTTATGGAGAAAAATGTTTAGAGAAAGAAACAATTTAAGCTTGTGTTTATTTATCCCTTAAAATCCTCCTTTTCTGATTAATCAGAATGTCCCAAATAATGTTTGTTAAACTGCATATGTAGGGTTTTGATCTTTTTTCCTTACTTGTTTCTCTTTCTCCTCCTATTTGTGCAAGAGTTCTTTTATCATGCAAAGAACTTACCTTATTAAAAGCAGGTGTCGTTAAGAAACTTTACATCATGGTTTCATTTATGGTTAATTTTGGTATCCGAACTTGTTTTCTTCTTGCTGCTCTTCATTCTTATTCCAACACTGCAGCTAACCAGCATCTCAGCTGCACGATTATCCATATATTTTTTTCTTCTGAAGATGGGGTGTTAACTGCTATAGCTTAAACATCCTGTCAAACACATATTTACATGTATGTTTGAGGGATTCTCTTTTTCTTTTCAAAGCCGGATCAGTTTTCTGCACTTATTCTTAGATCGGTCATGTAAACCACTGTAAGAAAAAAAGAAGATACCACTAGGCAGCACTGAAAATAAGCAACTGAAAATAAGCAACAGAAACTCATATTTTTATATTGTGAACAAAGGTTTCATAACAGAATTTGCTGTTTTAAAGAACTCTCCCTGACTCACCTTGCCTGGTTAAACAGAAAACCTGTATTGAATGGTGTGAGAAACTGACACATGAAAAGAATTCATTTGGGAATCCTTTCTTCCCTATGAAGTCTTCTGACTCATGAAAGCTTACAGACTCTTACCTCACTAAATTCACATTAAAATATGTATTTTCATCAAAGCTATGTTAACTTTCACAGACTGTAGCCATGGAGTGCAAAATACTTCTCTCTGGTTCATTTAGGTCCATGAAATGCTGCACATTGAAATGTATATTACCTGAGGACTTCCCAGGTAGCAAGATATATATAATTCTCCTATTGATAAAGCTTTTGTGATGGTAGAATCTTATTCTGCACTTATACTATTGTTTTTCCATATTGCTGAAGCAGGGAGTGAGTTATTTGACACCCTTGTTGAAGTATGAGACTGCAAATGCTAACTAGACAAAAGCCTTCATAACTCAACTAACTTTCTTATGCCATTTTTAAGAACAAATAGGGACAAATTTGAAAAAGGCACTGCTGCATTTCTGTTATCACAAGGATTTCTAACAACAAATGATTTATTGAATTAGGAGAGGAAAAAAAAACTTAGTAGGAAACTGGAATGACAAGGATCACAGGGGCTTGAGAACTGCAATGCTATAATCCATGGTTTTAACCATACATGCTCCTGGCATGTTTTTAGCCTGTGTTCAAGACAATTTATAGTCTTGGTCAGGGAATAGGACAGGACAGAGCCTTTTTTTCCAGACACCATCTGTAAGAGTTGAGAAGAAAAAATTAGTGGCATGGCTATGACTTGTGCAGTACCACTTATCTTCAGGACCTAAGTACAATCCTTAATTACTTTTATTTTCAATTAGGTGTGCACAAGAGGCTTGTATGTCATACTGAATTCCTGTTAAAAATTTTCCTCATGGTAATAAATTTTGAAGTCTCTGGTGGCGGTGGCAATGGCAATGGAGTGTCAGTCATCAAAGGGTTAACAGGCAAGTGAAGAGTTGTGGAAAGCTTGTAAGACCCTACAGTCCAGCTTTGTTAAAAGCTACCATGGTGGATGTAGTGGGAAAATGCCTGAACCAGAGCAGAGAACACTCCTGGTGCTGCGGCAGTTTGTTCTCAGAGCTTTTCTGTAATCTCAGTAAACAGTAAATCAGGGGAAAGGAAAGGAAAGGAAAGGAAAGGAAAGGAAAGGAAAGGAAAGGAAAGGAAAGGAAAGGAAAGGAAAGGAA
>JANHGN010012758.1:61610-80010 GCA_024605025.1 Megaceryle maxima
GGAAAGGAAAGGAAAGGAAAGGAAAGGAAAGGAAAGGAAAGGAAAGGAAAGGAAAGGAAAGGAAAGGAAAGGGAAAAACAAAAGAAAAGAAAAGAGAAAAGAAAAACAAAAGAAAAGAAAAAAGAAAAGAAAGAAAAGAAGATAAAAGAAAGGAAAGAAAAGTAGAAAAGAAAGAAGAAAGAAAAAAGAAAAGGAAACAGGTACTTTTTTTAAGGAATGTTGCCATACTAACAGGGATCTGCAGATATGATGGCAAGCTGGTGATAGCTGAAGATGAGCCTCTATTAAATCACATTAGTGTACCTATTACTGAAAGTATTTTTTTCCAAATTTAATCTGCCATTATTTCCTTTCTTGTCTCTACTTCACTCCTTTCAGGCTTTTCCTGACCTGTAAGTACTTAGCCTTTAGAATAGAAGTACGGTACATACAAGGTCTTGACAATTTGTATTTATCAAATAATACATGACATCGGGTAATTTGCTTTATGGGTACTTTTCATTAAGTGGGTACTTTTCATTAAGTTTTATTTTTCAGAGTTAAAGAATCTTTCTTCTTGAATGTATTTTGCTGAAAAATAAAGCATTTGTGTATATTTAATAAACAATTTGGAGTGTATCTAGTATATTTGTATACAGTTATGCATACAAATATATATGTATACAAATTATGTTTGTATACAATATAATGACAACTTTATAACTTAAAGAAAAGTAAGCTCGTGCCTTATTCTGTTAAAATTATGTCCTTAGTAAGGCAGGTCTTAATAGTTGAAAATATAATTTGATTTAGTAGCAATAATAGCAATTGCAGAGAATGTTGGGAACAATAGAAAGAATATCTGTTTGTGAAATTGGTCTCCAATAGTGTTTATTCATCTGCACAGTTGTCATAGGTATTGTGCTGTTTTGCCCTCTTTAAGTGTAAGCTTGTTCTCTCCTCTTAGTAACATAATTCTCAATATGGGGCAGACAGACACTTGTTTCAAGGGATTTCCAGGAAAAACATGTATTAGGGAAAAATAGGTTTCAGATTTTTAGTTTTATAAAATGTATGTATACTTGGGTAAGATACGTATAAATACTTTAATTCTCCACTCCCTTTTTAATAGTAACAAGAATATAAAAATTTTGATTGTGTAATGTATTTTGTTTAATCATTTGTCAAGATAATAGTATGCTGGTACATTTCTGTCTTTCATTTTGAAATAAATATGCCTTTCTATGTAAAATCAGAAGTCAATTAACTTTCTCATTCTCTGTCAAAATCAATGTTAAGTGTGTCAATGAAATTAAATATCAGACCCAAATGCCTGTGTGTTGGCAGGCTGACAGGATAGGAAATGTGCAATTAGGTCTCTCGGACCTTTTGTCTCCAGTTATGCTGGCCAGAGGATGAAGCTTGTGCATTCCTTAAACAGAATTCTTAAGACAAAGGAAGTATTTTTTATTTAAAATTGTTTTATAAATTAAAGTCAGCTTCAGACTAGTCATATTGCCCGTAGTCTTCTGTCTCCACATGACTGTATGAAAATGGCCACATTTTTTCACATTTTGAGTAGAATACTTCCTGTTTTCAACCTGCTTGTAGTTTTGATTTTTCCATGCACTATCTTTTTTCTTCCAGCCTTGTCTTCTGCTTGGGTATTTCTTATGACTTGGTATTTGCTTTCCAGTATCTACATAGTGACAGCATTTTAATCTTAATTTCTAAGATTATATCTGTAAAAATCTTCCAACATCCTCTAAAAAGCTCTTCAGCTCTTAATCACTTTAATAGTCCTGCTCTTCATTTGCTTCAGATTGAATTACTCTTATTTGAACAAGGGTAATCAGATTCATATGCAGGCTTCCAGATAAGATCTTAGCAGTTTCTTGTGCTTATCTGCCTGTTTGATAAAGCCTTATTTAAAACACAAAAATATTGTCATTTTAACATTCATATCCCATGGGCTTTAAAGCACAGAGTGGATTTGATTTTTGCAAGTTGAGTGTAGGTCTTTTGTCAAAAGTGGTCTGGTTAAAAAAAGTATTTGTAGTTAGTCTTTTCTACTGCCATTTGGAAAGTAATGCTGTGGAAGGATAGTTGAGAAAGCAGGAATTCCTTCATTGCCAAAAGTTCATTATGATCTTTCTCAGAATGAGAAGTGAAGATATTGCACACACTTGTGATGATCATACTGCTAAACTGTAAGACAGACCATAGAACGCACTGAACTTTTTAGAGGTGGAAAAGCATGCTTTTGATATTTTAAAGAATATGACTAATGAGTTTTGATCTCTGCTAGCTGGCAAAGTTTCCATTTATACATTTTGCACTGCCTCAAATGCTTTTTATAGCCTTGCCTTGGCCTGTCATGCTTCACTTATTCTTCTGTTTCAAGAAGAGAGAACTAAAATCTAGAAATATTGCTCACTGATCTCTGCTCATCTAGGAAAGTGTGTAGTATATCTGAGGCAGAATAAGTACTAGAAAACAGAAAGTTTTAGCTTTAACTTTAGATTGCCTTTGTACTTGAAGGTTTTCTAGCATTATTTGTACAATACTGACTTTTATGGTCTTATAATCAACAGCAAGACATTTATTACATACTTTATAATAAAAGTAAACACACTAAAAATAAAATCCATCAATCTTTTGTTATTACCTGCACAAGAAAATTAAAATATCAATCTCAGTGTGGAAGATGTATTAGAGTTTTAAAGTTGCTGCATATTCCCAAATGATTGTCATAGCTGTGCAATCCAATACAGTTTTGCACATCCTTAGAGACAGACAGACACAGCTGGGTAAATGCTTGTAAAACAAGAAAGCTGTAGCTTTCAAAAGTGATACGATCCAAGTATTTTATCTGGAAAATACTGCAATGATTTATGAGTGTATGCTACAAAACTGAACACAAAACAGGGAACAGATTTTCTCTTATCCTTGGATTCTATGAAAATACAGGTTTCTACTTGCTCAGCTAACAATAATAAACATAACAGATTTATTTCTGTAAGCCAATAAGGCTGTTAGTTTTGTTTGTTTTATTTGGGGGGGTTTAAGAAAGACATCTCAAGTATGTCCAACAAAGAGAGTTAGAACAAAAAAGTCGACAGCAGAGAGATAGTGGGCCATGTTTGATGCTTGGTGTGTGCATTTCTGTGCCATGTAGATTCCTGAATGCTTCATTTGACACCTGGAAGTGTAAATATGGCTTAATTATCAGGTATTCCACAAACATGTACTTTGTATACTTTGGTTTCTGAATGAACTCTTGTTACCCCTAGAGTAAACCAAATGAAATACATTCTTTTTTGATAAAACAATTTTTAAGAAGAATGTTAGATAACTTGCACACTAAAGCTTATAAGGGTTTATGTGTGTCTGCATGGATGTCTGTGCACATGTGACAATAATAAATAATTTCTTCATTTAATTTTGGGAGAATAAAGGTGAAAATTCTATACATATTAATCTTCCCTCTCCCCTGCCAATAGATTAATAGTCAGTTAGATTGATGTCTTGTGTGAGATCTGCATTTGGACATATCAGCTGCTGGGAGAGGCTTTGGAGAAATCCTGGTATCTACTGTTATGAAAAAAAAAAACCCCAAACTGGAGGCATTCAAACTGAAGATTTCCTGTTTTGATTTAATGGGCATTTGTGTGCCTGTATATAGAATATATATACTAAAATAAATAGAATAAAATTTGAGTGCTCACAAAAGCCTTTATTAAATAACATAACAAAACTATCATAAAGAGTAAAACTTAATCTAGTGATAGTTCCAATGGGGAGTAATTGTTGAATTACACATCCTGTGGGAAGCGTTACTTTTAAGTATTGTTTTTTGTTGTTGCACAGTTTTGCCTTATTGTTATTATACCAGTGTTTTTTTAAAATATCTGAAATTAAAATTATTTTGGTTTTATTCATCCTAAAGAACCCAGAGCCCTAGCCATGAGTGAATACTGCATATTACATTAGATATAATCATTTTGTCCGTGCTTGAATGATGTGTGTTCAAGAAGTATATAATCGACGAGTAAACTTCAACTTCAGATAATAAAATTAGGAAAAAAGTTGCAATCAGATTAACTAGCACTAGCTGCCAGTGGCTCAAAAGGGGATTCTTTGTCAGCAAATTTCTGAAGATGAAAATATAGACTCATTTAAAATAGGAAGAGTCTCATGTTTGTTTGATTAACACCTGCTTACCCCACCAAAGAAGGGCCAAGTTAGATGAGGTTGCATAGAGCCTTGTCCTGTCACAGTGTGGATATTTCCAAGGACAGATTTCACAATCTCTCTGTGCAACTTACTTCAAGCCTTGGCTGCTCTCAAGCTGGGAAAACCCCCAAACATTCTATGCTCTAAATAGTTTTCTTTGTTGTGACTTACATGCATTTCATCTCATCTTGTCACTCTGTGCTTTTGAGAGAAGTCTTCTCTATGCTTTCCCATTAAGCATTTAATCCTGGAGACAGGATTTAAATTTCTCCTTTCCAAAGTAGTCTTTTCTCCAGGCTGAACAAGCCTAGTTCCCTCAGCCCAATGTGGTGGCACTCCACTAAACTTGTTCTGGTATGTTAATGTCCTCCTTGTACTGGAAAGACCCATATGGGACCCAGTACAACAATCATGGACTCACAAGCGTAGTGTAGAGGTTAAGGATAATTTCCCTTAGTGTGCTGGCTGCTTTTTTGCTCTTCTACAAATTGGAATGCAATTCTGTGTCTTTGCTGCCAGAGCATGCTGCAGCCAGGTCCCTTTCTGCCAAATTTCTTCCCAGCCAGCTGGCACCACACTTTACATTTGCTTGGTGTTACGCTGTCCTGGGGGCAAAACTTTGTGTTTGCCTTTGTGGAATTTCATGATACTTCCTTCAAAATGTTTCAAAGGGATCCTGACAACCTGGAGAATAACAGTGCTGGCTTTCAATGTGTGAGCTGCTCCCTGGTTTGGTGTCATCCTGAACTTGAGGAGGGTTCATTATACCTCACATTGCAATGAAAGATATTAAAGAATATCAGCTCCATTATGAACCTTTGAGGAACCAACTAGTAACCAACTGTCAGGCAAGGTCTCCACTTGTGGTCACAACACTCTGTACCTTACAGTATAGCCAATTTTCCTCCTACTTACCATCTAATTATCCATTTCACGCCCCACTGGATCTGTTATAATTCTACTATGAAGACCCTTGTTGAAATCTTTGCTGAAGTCATGGCATACTACATCCACTGCTCTCCCCTAGTCCTCTAAGCCAGAGATCTTTTCACAGAATCACAGTATTGTTATGGTTGGAAAGGACTTCTAAGATCACTGTGTCCAACCGTCAACAAAAACAAACAAACCCCAAAACCCAAACAAGAAACAAACAAATAAAAACACACACACCAAAAGAAAACAAACAAACAAACCACAACAAAACAAAACAAAAAAAATGACCAACAAAAAAAGCCCAAAACACCTCACCATCCTACTAGAGCATGTCCTGAATTGCCTCATCTACACTTTTTTTTTTTAATACCTCCAGCAATGGTGACTACCGCCTCACTGGGCAAGTGGGCAGCCTGTTCATTCCACTGCCTAACTCCTCTTTTAGTAAAGAATTTCTTCCTAATATCTAATTTAAACCTCCCCTGGTGCAGCTTTAGGCCATTTCCTCTAGTGTTGTCATTACTTACTTGAGAGAAGAGGCCGCACCCACCTCACTACAACCTCCTTTCAGGTAGCTGTAGAGAGTGATAAAGTCTCCCCTCAGACTCCTCCAAAATAAAAAACCCCAAGTCCCTCATCCTGTCCTCATAGGAGTTGTTCTCCAAAACCCCCACCAGCTTAGTTGCCTTTCTCTGAACTCGCTCCAGCAACTCAATGGTGGTGATGTTTAAGTCAATTGATGAGGTTCAACAAGGCCAAGTGCTGGGTCCTGCACTTCGGTCACAACAACCCCAGGCAACGCTACAGGTTTGGGGAAGAGTGGCTGGAAAGTGGCTGGCAGAAAAGGACCTGGGGGTGCTAGTGGATGGCCAGCTGAACGTGAGCCAGCAGTGTGCTCAGATGGCCAGTATGGCAAACAGCATCCAAACAATGTGCCCAGCAGGAGTAGAGAAGAGATTGTGTCCCTGTACTTGGCACTGGTGAGGCCACAGCTTGAGTTCTGTGTTCAGCTTTGGGCACCACAGTATAAAAAAGATATTGAGGTGCTGGAGAGAATTCAGAGAAAAGCAATGAAGCCGGTAAAGGGTCTGGAGAAAATGTCTTATGAGGAGCAGCTGAGGGACCTGCGGTTATTTAGTCTGGAGGAGGCTAAAAGGAGACATTACTGTTCTCTGTATCTGCCTGAAAGAAGGTTGCAGTGAGGTGGGTGTTGGTCTCTTCTCCCAGGTAAGTAGTGATAGGACAAGAAGAAATGGGCTTAAATTCTTCCAGGGGAGATTTAGGTTGGATGTTAGGAAAAAACCTTTTACCGAGAATGGTGAGGCTTTGGAACAGGCTGCCCAGGGAGGTAGTAGAATCACCATCCATGGAGGTGTTTAAAAAGTGTTTAGATGTGACACTTCAGGACATGGTTTAGTGGTCACGATATTTAGTAGATGGTTGGAATTGAAGATCTTGAAGGTAATTTCCAACCTTAATGAATCTGTGATTCTGTGTCTTTCTTGTAGTGAGGGATGCAGAACAAAACACAGTACTCAAAGTGTGGCCTTGCCAGTGCTGAGTACAAGGGCGTGTCACTTCTTTAGTCTTGCTGGCCATATCTATTTCTGTTATAGGCCAGGATTCCATTGGCCTTCTTGGCTACCTGGGCACACTGCTGGCTCATGTTCTGACACAAATTGACCAGCATTCCCAGGTCCTTTTCCACCAGGCAGCTTTACATTCTTCCCCAAGCCTATAGCATTGCCTGGAGTTGTTGTGACCAAAATGCAGGACCTGACACTTAGGCTTTTTTAAGCCTCATACAATTGGCCTTGGCCCATTGATTCAACCTGTCCAGATCCCTCTGCAGAGACTTCCTAACCTCAAGCAAATCAACACTCCTCCCAATTTGCTGTCATCTGCAAATGTGCTGAGAAAGCACTCAATCCCCTCATCTAGATCGTTAATAAAGATTTTGAGCAAGACTGGCCCCAAAACTGAGACCTGAGGGACACCACCGGTGACTGGCCGCCAGCTGGATTTAACTCCATTCACTACAACTCTGGGCCCAGCCAGCCAGTTTTTAACCCAGCAAAGAGTACATCTGTCTAAGCCATGAGCAGTTAGCTTCTCTAGGAGAATGCTGTGGGAGACGGTGTCAAAAGCTTTACTAAAATCCAAGTAGACAGCGTCCACAGCCTTTCCCTCATCCACTAGGTGGGTCACCTGGTCATAAAAGGAGATCAGGTTGGTTAAGCAGGACCTGCCTTTCCTGAACACATGCTGACTGGGCCTGATTCCCTGGCTGTCCTGCACTTGCCATGTGAGCTCACTCAATATGAACCTTTCCAGGTACCAAGGTCAGGCTGACAGGCTGAAGGAGGATCCCTGGATCCTCCTTCTGGCCATTCTTGTAGATGGGCATCACACTGTCAAGCCTTCATTCATCTGGGACCTCCCCTGTTAGCCAAGACTGTTGAAAAATGGTAGAGAGAGGCTTGGCAAGCTCCTCTGGCAGCTCCCTCAGTACTCTAGGGTGGAATCCATCAAGCTTCATGGACTTGTGAATGTCTAGGTGCTGTAGTAGGTCATTAACTGCTTCCTCCTGGATTGTGTGTATGTGTGTGTGTGTTTTTCTGCTCTCCATCCTTATCTCAGAAGCTGAATACTCTGGGGTATTTCATATAAGGCAATCAGGTTAGTCAGGCATGATTCACCCTTAGTGACTCTTTGTTGGCTCTTACAGCTTACTGTTGAACTGGAAGTCCAAATCTGGAAAACTTACTCAGTTTGCTGGAGGTCTGTCACTGCTGAAGTACAAAATGAGTCATTATTAGGCCCAGTACTGTTTGATGTTTTCATTAATATGTGGACAACAGAGTGCATACTCAGTTAAGTTTCCAGGTGATACAAAATGTGAAGGAATGGCTGATAGATACACCAGACAGCTGAGATGCCAGTCAAAGGAATCTTGACAGGATGGATAAATAGGCAATCATAAATCTCATAGAGCTTACTGTAGCAAAATCCAAAGTCTTGCACTTGGGAACGAATAACCTCAGGCAGCAGTTACAGGTCTGGGCTGACCACCTAGAAAGCATCTCTGCACTAAGAACCTGGGGACAGCTTGTTGTCCATGGGTCAGCTATATGCCACTGTGTAAAGAAGACCAACAGTGTTGCATTATGTAGAGCAAAGTAGGCAGGTTGAGGGAGACGATTGTTCATTGCTGCTCGGCACTGGTGAGACTACACCTGGAGTAATGCATCCAGTTCTGGGCTCTCCAGTACCAGAGAGAGACATGGACTAGCTGAAGTGAGTCCAGCAAAGACCTACATAAATGGTTAACGGTTTGACACATCTGACTTGAGGAGAAACAGAGATATGTGCTTATTCCACCTAGAAAACAGAAGGCTATGGGGTATCTTATTAAGGTGTGTAAATTCCCTTCTGGGAATGAATAAAGACAATACAGCCATACTTTTTCCAGACTTTTCTGTGAAAGCAAGTTTGTAGGGCATGTTGGTTTTGAGAATAAAGAAGAATTTTGCAAAGGATAGAGCTCTGCATTTTCAGTCATGGCACTTTAGCAAATGACCTACATGCATCTACAGTGTTCCATACTAATGTGAAAATCAGCACTGGTAGATCAATTAACTATTCATTGTACATAGCTTCTGGAACTAGAAAGGACAATATTGCTTAATAAATTGACAGTGAAATATTACATGCTTTTCAATTGATTCAATATTTGGAATTATTAAAAAAGAAAGGTCAAAATATACTGTAATGGAGTTTAATGTAAGACATTAGAACCCTAAAAAAAAAAAAAAAATCAAATATATTGATTCTGTAGTCTTTTTCTAGGTAGAAATGGCAAGGATAGTTCTACAGAATATTTTATAATTACTTTTTCAAGGCAACTTTAATTACTTATACCTTAGAAAAAACTATTTTATTATTTCCAGAACAGATTTATTAAAGATGATACTTTTGCATGTCGACAGATATAAGTATCTTTCTAAATCCATTGTTTGTTCAGTACAACACTTATAGTTAGATAAATCAAAAGGCTATTAAATTTTTCTCCCTGGGTTCCCTTTCAAATGAAGCTGCTTTTCTGATCTGGAGCAAAGACTTTAGTTTCAGTGGTATTCTTGCAAGAAAATTCAGTGTTTTTTCCTCTCCTATATGTTTCCATATATTGTTTTCATAAAAAGTATAGTTATTACCCTCCTCAAAAATGATTCCCTTATTTTCTGACTCTGGAAATACAGTTATGTGTATATCTTCTATTTATGCATGAAACCACAAAATACAACACTATGTCCACTATGTGGACAGATGGCTGTGCATCACACATTAAATACCTTAACATAGGCCCTGAAATTTTCTGTAATCCTGATTTTCTCCACAGAGCTTCTGAAATTCCTCACAGTGTTGCAATTACAAAGCTGTCAACTGTACCAAGGGACTCTGACTTCACTCTAACTTACACTTTTTTGTTTGTGCATGGTTTGCCTATGGCCACCAATATAAGAAGGTAATGTTAGGAAATGCATGGAAGATTGTAACAGAGGGGCTGTGGACCAGTAAAAAAGGTTGGCATTTTTACCAAAAAGAAAGGCAAGTTTGCACTTGGCTGAATTTAGGTTCAGTCCCAGAAAACTTGCATTCGTTTCAGGAAGAACAGGAAGAAGAGCAAATAACATGTGTCCTTGTAAAAGTCTTGTAAGGCTATCAAAATAAGTGAAGGAGAAACATGTTCCTTGCTCATTTTTTTCTTATTTCCCTTCGCTATTTTTCTTAAATTGAATTAAGCTGCTTTCTGAATTGTTGTTAGGTTTTGACTGTCATGTGTGTCACTGGCCTATAAAAGCTGAACAAATGATTCACAGAAGGATAAAACTACTACCTTTAACTGACATGAGCGGCATGAGCTTTTTGGTATTAAAGCCTCTAGGTGATCTTTGCAATCTAGTTTATGACATCAGAAGACAAAAAAATAATCTATTATGTTCTTCTGAAATTGTCAGATTGAGCTCTGAATAGTACTTTCAGCAAAGGCTGGGAAGTTAATCTTCATAGTTTTATAATTGAAATTGTATGCACATGCTTTATTCATATAAAAGTTAATAGAAGTTGGACTGCCAGAGACCTGAAAACCTTCGGAGTTTATTAGAATATATATGTTGGTTTTTTGTTTTTGTTTTTGTTTTGTTTTGTTTTTTTTTACTTTGACCTTTAAAACCAAAGTACAATACAAATCTTACCAAAACAGGACATTATGTTGCCAGTAGTTGTCATGATGTCATGGGTTTGAAGTAAGCATTGGGTCATGATTAGATCATGATATCTAATATATCCAAAAAAATGAAGTGAAAGTAAAGGATTACTATATTTAAAGTGTAGTGAATAAGTTTTAAAGTGGCCTGTGTTGCAAATAAATATGGATTTTAGCTTCAGAGACAGTATTGAGAAGGCTGTGCAAATAAATAATCCGATGCAGGCCATCTGAGAATAAACTCATATTTAACAACCTTTAATTGATTATTCATATATCATCAAAAATTGTGCCATTTTTCTACTGCGTTTTACAGTCCTTCTGTGGTGTATATTTTTGCCACTGTCCGATAATGAATATTAGTGTTAGGTTTTAGCATATAAATTATGAAGTTTTGAATAGTTTTCTAAAAATGATAGAAATATATATATAATGTGCATAGTTAATTTAATACTGAATTAAAACCTTTGGTGTGTTATCTAATTAATAAATTGCATTATGGATTTTGATCATGTGTATATGTCAAACAGTTCTATTGTTTAAGAAGATATAGGTAACATATAAGGAAGGCTTATCTTTTAGCTTTAATTTCATTAATAAATCTTACAGTTCTCCAGATTGATCTGTGCTAGGAAATGAAGTCCACACATGTTCTTAGGTCTGTTATAATGGTAAAGATAGAATCTTAAGGAGGAAGTCAGAGATGGATCTGCTTGGCTATCCCATTGTACATATTTTTGCTTTTAAAATACTAAGACTAAACAGATTCCTTACCAAACATTGTAGGTTGTTTATTTTATTTTTTTAAACCTAGGAAGGAGTTGAAGAAGAAATGAGATAAAGCATGCTGAGAACACTCTAATGTCAGGTCAATAAAAAAAAAATCATTACCTTTAGTGCTTCTATTATAGTTTATAATTGTTCTCAAGACACAGTGAACATCAAAATATTTCATCAATCAAGCATCTTGATAATGAATGAGGCAGTGACATTGGAGATTCTACAAGCTTCCTCCAGGAACTGACTGCAGATTCTCAATCCTATTGACAGTAGACCTCAGTAACACTAGAGAAAAATATGGGTCATTTACTGAAAACTTGTCAATGAAGTTAAATCTTGACAGACATGTAGAACCTTTGCTTATGACAGCTTTGGTCAGCTAGAACTCTCCAGCTAGAACTCTCATAATCCAAAGATTAAACTATTTTGATTACTGTTAGGAACCTTCAAAGGATAATACATCTTAGGTCCAGACTAGAAACCGCAAAGTCTGTCAGTGCAGTTGAAATAGCACTGCTCTCTCAATATACCTCAATCAAAGTTTTAGAAAAGAACATAAATAATGTAGTTGAATGCTTAATCTTGACAGGTGGAGAAATCCTGTGAACTATTACATGTATTATTGAACATGGCTGTCATTCTCAGATACTCATCTTTTACTATTATTTAGGAGCTTGTGGTAAAATACATGCCAGGTTCAGGATGCCAAGTTCCATTTTTTTCTGCAGTTCTTGACAGATATAGTGGTAAGAAGAGGCAGAAAAAAATCCATATTGTAGGAGAACTTCTTTACACATACAGAAAATTAAATTGCTGCAGTATAATTTCAATGGTTAGCCAGTGACAGTTGTCACGTATGTGGCAGACATAGATTTGTTGTGATACGATTTCCTTGGGAATGCAGTTTATCAGAAGTCACAATATTTTTGAATAATGCATTTTTTTTTTCCAGATAGCACACACACTCGTAAAACTAAATGCTGAGGTTTTGGGTTGTACAAATATACATATATACACCAGATATGATGACGAAAATACTTCATATTATAATGTAAAAATATTTTGATTTGAAAGTAACAGAGATTCTTGTTTCATATGAAGTTATTCTGATGTGTCAAAGCATGTAACAAATTTTTGTTTGACTTTTCTTGCAAAATTATTTACCATGACTAAAGCCACAAAAAGGGGAAAATTTGCTAAGTGAGAGGTAGTATTCTTAATAGCGTTATAAAACATATAATAGCATGTAGCAATCTAAGCCATTTTTTTGGGGATGTAAATTCGTATATTTATTCCAATTATTCCGATGTCTTAAAATCTTAACTTATATGTATTCATTCTCTTGTATGTGAATCACACACTGATATCTTTCCAGTGTGAATAAGCACATCCAAATAATACCCTATTTTATTAAGGATGCTGAAACAGCACAAAAGAATTTGGGTATCATGTGGTTTGCTTCCAGCTCAGCAACTTTAAGTATATCCTTAAGTAGAAATGCACAGAAATTACATCGCTGATCTGCAACATTGGTATAGCATTTACCTAATTCATCATTCATTAGAATGTTATATGGATTTTGTTAATTTGTTAATATTTATAGAAGATTTTGGTTTTTTTCTCATAAGAGAATGTTGTAAATAAAAGTATTCTCTCTTTTAATTTGTTTATCTTTATAGTATTTAGCTTTTTCTAAATGTACTTATGTAATTTGGTTTGTAACTTAAGTGTAATTATGACCATTTAAATGCCAGTGAGACTAACTGAGCAATGAATTAATTGTACATTCAATAATTGAACATACAATGTATAATGGGGCATAATTAGCATTGATATATTGATTGAATGCTTTACAACACTCTGAGGATGTGAAGGTATTGAGTAATTAATCCTCTCAACATGCAAGTTAGTGAGGTTAGTATCATTATGTTTATTCTGCACATGGGTAGAGTAAGAAATGAGAGAAGTATGGGGTGAACGTATTTGTCCACGAAACATGTGGTTTCTGTAACAGTACCAGAATTACATGTGAGCTTGTCAGATGACTATTTCTTTGATGAATGCATTTATCTTTTCTGCTCTGTTCATTACATATTTCATCTTCCTGCACCTATTTATTGTGCTGCAAAGGAAATTAAACAATTTTAATTTGTACTACTTGAAAGGAATGGCATGCCATTAATAACTTTCAAATGAGATTGACAACAGAAACAATTGTTTTCCTCCTCAACACATGCTTTTGCTCTTCCTAGGTAGAGGAGTATAATCTTTAAAATGATAACTGGTTAAGACAATCTCTTCCAAATAAGTAATATTTACAAATGGTAATAACTTTCTGCAAAAAAAATGAAAATATGTATTCACATCAGCCCAATGTCACTGCTTAGTCATTATTTCCTTCATATTTTCTGTTTCTGTTAAGAAAGATTGACTTCATTTATTTTCTAGAACCTGGAAAGATTTGAAAATAAGCAGAAAATCAAACTTTTAAAATATACTTCAGGCTTTAATTTACTCTCAGAGAGCAGTTAATTATTGAAATCTTTTAAACTTCTATTCTGTGAACTAAATTAAAACTGTAAATAAAGTGCTTTCTACTGCCTGGATACATAATGATGTTATAGGAATAGTTTTGCAATGTTTACAGAAAAAAAAGCGCCCTTCTTTTACTTCATTCAGAGTTTTGTGAGAAACAGCAAGTTTTATAAGTTATTTTGTTTGAAGATAGGTGTGTGAAGAACTTCACTGAAAGACTGTAAACCAAGAACTGTGTTTGAAATTAGCTTTGAAACTGATAATGTCTGTTAGAAATTGATATCTTTTGAGAAAATACATTCCATAGCCTAATTTTGCCTTGTTTGTATAAGAAATATCTTTTTTAAAAATAATAATGCACCCAGTTATTTAATTCCAATTGTTCGACAAGTATTAATTACTTCATTCTGCATATTTTAACTGTAACATTTTTCCTTCTTTCAACAGTATTACCTAGTCATACTTGTGGCAACCCAGGAGAAATACCTAAAGGAGTACTTCATGGAACAAGATTCAACATTGGAGATAAAATCCGATATAGCTGTATATCTGGTTATATCCTAGAAGGCCATGCCATGTTGACATGTATTGTGAGTCCCGGAAATGGTGCATCGTGGGATTTTCCAGTTCCTTTTTGCAGAGGTAAAAATGAAGACGTTAAATATCTTTAAAATATTAAGACAATATCAAAACAGCAGATTAAGTAGATTTATTTTGAGGCTTTTTGTAATTTTTTTTTCTTTCTAAATGTAAATGTACTGTCTAACTGTGCTGTCTAGAAATCTACACCATCTAAAACTGTAATCACAATTCAGAAGCAATGAGTCTGCAGAGATTATACTAAGAGGTAGATGTTATTTACTGGTCTTTTTTCCTTTTTGTTTTCATGGGGGATAGTTATAAGAGTTTGATGGCAGTGTCTGGCAAATGCTTTTGCAGGTTTCTGCTTTTGGAACATTCTGCCAAGGAGAGGCTTGAAATCTTCAACCACATAATCTTTGAAAGGGACCTCTGGTGGTCTGATCCCTTTGAGTCCAACTTATGCTCAAAGCATGGATATCTTCAAAGTTAGGTCAGGCTGCTCAGGGCTTTGACAGTAGTAATTTTAGTATCTGCATGGATGGAGATTAAAGATTCTCTGGAAATCTGTTCTAGTGTCTAGCTTCCCTCATTCTCTTTTCCAATTTGCATTATCTTTTTACAAACAATGTTGATTTCCGCTTCTTCTGCTGTGGACCTATGAAAAGATTCCATCTCTACCATTCTTAAACTAAACAGTAAAACCTCCTCTTGCCCAGACTGAAAAATCAATTTCCCTCATTCTCTAGTGCCATACATCATGGTCTTCAGTGTTTTAACCATTTTAGTGTCCTTTTTCTGGACTTATTCTAGTCTTCAGTGTCAGTGGGAGTTCTATGGGGGGACCCTAGGGTGGACACTGCCATTTCAGATAAGGCCTCTTGAGTGTTGAATAGTTAAATTCTCTTTAACTTGTTCTCTTTAGCTGCTGGATATTATCTTGCTTATCTTTTTTTTTTTTTTTTTTTTTTTTTTTTTCCTGGTTATTGAGAATGACCCTTGATTGTCACAACCTTTCAAAGGTGATACAGAATAACCACTGTCATTTACCAAGAACATTTAGGTGCATACCATTAAATACCTTGAACTTGCACAAACTGTGTTTACTTGTCTAGTTCCTTGTATTGTGTCCTATGCTGTGTCTAACACTTTTCTTCCCCAAACTTCTCCATTGAGAATTGGGAGGCCTGAGAGCAGCCTTTGTTAATGAAGAGAGAAGTAAAGGGTACATTGAGTGCCTCAGTCTTTTACATGTCTTCATGACAAGGTCGGTTACCACATAGAACAGCAGGACATCAGGTCCCTCATTTTCCTTTTGTTGTTGATATACCTATAGAGCAGTTTCTAGAATGAGCATTCTTCACATTTCTCACCAGTTTCATTCCATCTGAGCTTTGACTTCCTCCTTCTATCCCTTCGTTCCTGAGCAACACTTGTATATTCCTTTCAAGTAGCTTCTCCCTGACTTCACATTTGGTACTCTGGTTGTTTCATGGCATTTTTGCATTTCAGTTAAAAACACATCAGTCAGAAATTTTCTGTTCAATCCTATTAGCCTCCTACTATGCCTACTCATTTATGTAGATAAAGAGATACAGTATTCTTGAGCTTTAAGGAATGTGACCTTGAAGTCAAATAATATCTCCTAGGCCCCTTATGAGAGCCTGTCTACCACTTCATAAATAAGTTGAAATCTGCTTTAGTTTATTAGTGTCTATAGTATTATAGTTTATTCTACTGCTTGCCTTCCTCACTTCCCTCAAAATCTTTAGCTCATAGTTACTGTAACACAGCTGCTGTTGAATATCACTTATTTGAATGGTTCTTTTCTTCTACACCTAGTTGTCCTGTCCAGTGCTTGCATTAACAAAAGTCTTTGCAGTAAACTCAGAAATCTAGTGGATCACTTGCCCTTTGCTATGCTGCCATCCATACAGATGTTGGGATGGTTAAAGTCTCCTATGACAACCAGAGCCTGTGGTTGGGAAACTTCTAATTGTTTGAAGGTTTTGACCACTTCTTGATGAAATGGTCTGTAGCAGGTATTCACCTTCCCCTTGGCTTCTCCTACTCATTCTAGGCCATAGGAGCTCGATGAGCTTGTTGCCTGTGCTGCAGCAGAGCTCTGCTCATTCAAGATCCTATCCATTTCAGCCTCCAGCAAGGTGAGCTGTCCCACTAAGTCTCTTTAATCTTGATGACACCACAGTTCTGTGACTGTACATGCTCTTCTAGTTTGTCCAGCATGCTTCACTTTCAGCACATTTTTGTGCACAGGCACTTCAACTGGGCTTCTAGTCATGTTGCTTTCTGGGGGGGGGAGAAATATATTAATTACCCTGTCCCATATATTCTTCCCTGTACCTGTTCTCCCACTTGCCTGTGTGTTTTGGCCTTCATCCCTGACAGTTTAGAACTCTCCTCACTAGGTCAGTAAAACTGTTGCCCTATTCAGCTAGGCAGATCCTGTGTTTCCCCTGCTCCCCTCATTCTTGGAAGAGGACTCTGTGGTCTTATAATGTAATTTGTCACAGAAAAGACATACTTTATAAATTTCTCTGCACCAAAACAAATACAAGGGTTAATAATAGAAAATAATAATAATAATAATAATAATAAAGAAGTAATGGAGATTTGGGTCATGTCTGTTGTTTGTACTTGATTTCAGTCAGTACCTAATGAAGATTTCTTTTACAAGTGCTTTGAAACCAAGAATAAACCAAAAAAATTTCTAATCTTTCAGTTGTCTGATATTAGATACTTTTTTTTTTCTTTTTTCCCCCCATCTAGTAAGAGCAAGAGATTTCAGAAAAATATATATGTCATAAGTTCATGGTGTTGTTAGTGTCTAAATATTTGTTTCATTTCTGCACTAGTTTGGGTAATGTTTGCTGCATGCAAATACCTCTAACAGGACTGAAATTTTGTTCATAATTTGTAACTCTATGAATTTAACCTACTAATAAAAACTAGAGTGGGGTCCTAAAACCCATGTAGAATTTACATGAAATCCAAAGAATTATGTGTGCCTTCTGTCAAGAAATGAGAAAGAAAATTTATTTAACAGTTAATGATTTACATGAGCTCAGCCATTGCCTCAGTGGATTTTTAAGAGTTCACGTGGAATGTGTATTTGAGAGGGAGTTTAGACATTCCTTATTTTATTTAATTTTATCAGTCTTGAACATATGTCATGATATAGCTCTTTCCATTCACTATGTCTTCCATCAAGAAATGTCCCTCTATTGTTTCTCTAAAAACCTTGGTCTTTTCCATGAAAGCCCCTTTTATTACAAGGATGTTTCCAAATATTATTCTTCTTTCTTGTCATTATAAACTAATTTCCTGGCATCCATGCATGATAATATACCAGAGTTAAATAAAACTACATGGTTTATATACTAAAAAAATATAATAACATTGTACTGTGTGGTATGTTTCCCTAGCCTTGCTGATGCTGGCAAATTACTATTTTCTGCAATTTTAATGCTTAATATTTTAAGAAGCATTAAGAAGATTGTGTCCAGCAATTTATACATCTAACTATGTGTCTTAACTATATAAATGATGTTTCTCCTAGTAAATTTCCTAGTGAATTGCTAAGTCTCCAGGAAGATGTAGGCAACATTGTTTCTTCTATCTGTCATTTTGTTTCTCTGGTTGCTACTCAGTTTCAGAGGTTCTCTCTTTAAAGTATAACCATGTGAAGGGTGGTGAAGCAGAACTGTACTTCAGATTCATTGATGGCTTAAAATGAACTCTGAACAGAAAGGATGAAAGATGGAGAAAAGGTTGTTAAAGGGAGACCTTATTGCTCTCTACTACTACATGGTTTAGTGGTTGTGCTAATGCTGGCTTGACAGTTGGGCTTGATGATCGTAGAGATCTTTTCAAACCTTAAAGATTCTATGATTCTATAAGTTTACCAAGAATTTCTGGAAAAAAAAAACCCAAAAACATATATATATATTGCTGGCTTACAAAAATTGTCAGGGAATATCAATTGTCCACCTAATTTTTTTTTTTTTTTTTTTTTTTTTTTTTTTTTTTTTTTTTTTTTTTGTTTTTTTTTTTTTTTTTTTTTTTTTTTTT
>JANHGN010012758.1:80110-92537 GCA_024605025.1 Megaceryle maxima
TTTTTTGGTGAGTCTTGAAAAGGTTTTTATTGTCTTAGCCTTGGCTACCATAATAATGTCACCCAAAACATTTGCCTTCTTTATCTTCAGGTTGAAGCTGTGCAGTACAAGTCTGAAACATTTTGAAAGTTAATTTCATTCTCAGCAGTAGCTCCACTAATAGCTGATTTATGATATGTGACTACTTCTAAATGAACTTTGTATAATTAGGTTCTCAATTCTCAGTAATTTTGAGAATCCCTGGTTGATTATAGTTGGATGAGTCTAGATTTTTATGAAGCTAACATTAGGAATACAAATTGGATTAGTGGTATTACAGTGGTAAGCTTTTTCTCACAGTGAAAATAGTGAGGGGGAGAACATGTAATATGTTATCGTTAAAAAGACATGAAAATATTGGAGGGAAAATAAAAAATAAATAAAGAAGACAAACCAGTAAAAGAGGTCATATGTCAGAAAGCTCCAAAAGGATCAAGTAATAATTATTCAGATTCCAGATTGAGGAAGTATCTTTTGGAGAAACACTTTGGTGAAGAATATATAACCAAGAAGGTATTCTTAGAGTAGATAAATGGGGAAAAGAAGAAGAGTTTATGATTTACTGTAGAGTCAGATAAACTAAATAAAGACATTCAGATTTGGTATTTTTAAAACAACTAGCAAAGAGATGGTTGACGGTTTTGATGGCTTTGGTATTATCCATACTTTCTGAGGTATCAAGTCATTCTCTGATGTAATTTATTCTCAGTCTATGAGGTTGAGACAAATATGTTTTTATAAGTTTAAGGAGGAGAAAAGAGATGTCCTCATCCCATCATTTATCCGTGTTTATAGAGAAAAAAAATAGGGAAAGAAAAAGAAATTTTCTCAACAATTCTACTTATTGATACTGCATTACATGAAAAAGTGAGAATATTTTCTTAGATGTAATTTTTAGAGTGACACAGTATATTCCTGACTGAGCAATTTTGTTCATTTTCAGAATAACCTGAATTTCTGCAACATTTACATTGAGGTGACATTTGAATAAAACTCGTTGTGACTAGTCAAATAAGAAGTCAGAGAGACCTGTTTCAGGAAAAGCAGATAGGATATACTGTATAATTTCTTACACAGTAGTGCAGGATTGACTAGATTACATCCAACAGATATACGGACACAGCTACAAGCGTTCTTTCTTATATATATGTGTGAATATTTCTGTAAAACTATCTATATATATTTACACATACAAATATTTATGCTTATATATATTTGTAGTCTAACGTATCAGTAGGTATGGAGGGACCTGATAAAAATTAAAAAAAAAAAGAAAACCAAACATGTCAGGTCAAAGCTGGATCCATGCAATAATGTTCCTGGAAGACAGGAACAAGAAGTGAAAAATGACTTGAACATTACAAAGAAAACATACTGAAGGTACACAGAATGATACAGTAAATTCAGAGAATGAAAAAGTGGACTTCAGTCTGACCATTAGGAATGTAAGCAAAGTTAACATCAGAGGAAGATTTAATGATTTACTAAAAATTAAAAACAAACATTGGGAAGTCATAAAAAGGCAAAGGATTTCATAACTGTACATAGATTGCTGGGAATAACTGGATTAACTTTATTAATTTTTAAAAAATATATTTGAAATCTGCAACAGTTATTAATTCGCTCTCAAAGAATTCAGCCTTTTCTCTTTTTGCTTCAAAATTAGGGCTTTACTCCTAATTTGTTGTAGGCTGTTATTTTAAGGAATCATTATCAGTGTTAAAATTAAAAAATATTCTCAAGTGAAGGATTTTCATATCACTGGAAAACAGAATAGGACACTTAATTGAAAAATAATAGTCTTTACAAGATATCCAGAAGACTGATCTTTTATTTCTGTGAGAGAGTGTACGTATGAGATTACAAACTGTTTATTAACTTTTGAATTTCTTAATCACAGAACAGTAGGGATTGGAAGGGACCTCTGGAGATCATCCAGTCCAACCTCCCTCACAAAGAAGGTTCACTTAGATTTCACAGCCTCTCTGGGCAGGCATTCCAGGGCTCTGACACTCTGAGTAAAGAAGTTCTTCCTTATGTTCAGATGGAACTTGCCGTGTTCTAGTTTGTGCCTGTTGCCCCTTGTCCTGTCACCAGGCACCACTGAAAAGAGGCTGGTCCCATCTTACACCTGACCTTTACATATTTACAAGCACTGATAAGACCCCCTTCTCAGTCTTCTCCGGGTGAAAAAGACCCAGGTCTTTTAGCTGTTACTCATAAGAGACATGCTTTGGTCACTCTAATCATCCTTCTAGAATTATGATAGAGTATCTCCAGTAGTTCCCCGTCTCTCTTGAACTGGAGAGCCCAGAACATAGTATTCCAGATGTGGCCTCAATTGGTCACAGTAGAGAGGGAGGAGAACCTCCCGCAACCTGCTGGACACACTCTTATTAATGCACCCCAGGATACCGTTGGCTTTACCATTGGCATTCTTGGTCACAAAAGCACACTGCTTCCTCATGGTAAACTTGTCCACAAGGACTCCTAGGTCCTTCTCCATGGAGCTGCTTTCCAGGAGGTCAACCCCTAACCTGTACTGGTGCATGGTGTTATTCCTCCCCAGGTGCAGGACTCCACACTTGCCCTTGTTGAACTTCATTGTGTTCCCTTCCACCCAGCTCTCAGCCTATCCAGATCTCACTGAATGGCAGCATAGCCTCTCCTGAAGCCCAGGGTTGCAATCATACTTGCTTCCCTGCTTCTTCCTCACATGATCCCGAACTCCACCATCTCATGGTCACTGCAGCCTTCACAACCCAAAACAGGCCTTTTTTCTTTGTCAGTACAAGGCCCATCATCACTCCTCTTCTTATTGACCCCTCCACCATCCGTGTGAGAAAGTTATCATCAATGCACTGCAGGAATCTCCTAGACTGTGTCTAGCTGTGTTGACTTACCAACAAATATCAGGGTTATTGGAGTCCTCCATGAGAACCAGGGCCTGTGACTGTGAGGCTACTTTCAGCTCTCTGTAGAAGGCCTCATAAACTTCCGCTTCATGATCCCCGCTGGTCACTGTGTTCCCTAAGAGTCACTGGCTAAGCTACTGGCAGGTCTTTCTGGTCTTCCTTCTTCTTTGTCACTGAAACATCAAAGCTAAATTTTTCAAAGTAGTGCTACAGCTGCAATAGGTGCCCACAGGTGCCTAAACAAACTGCATCAATTTCTGCATTTCTATTTTGTACATACTATTATTAACTTGAAGTGAGAAATCTGACTTTTTAATAAATATAAAATAAATTATATTCTTAACAACAACTTCTGAAATTGTAACAAAATAAATCCTATTCTACTTAGAGAGCAATCCAAATTATTTTGAAGTGTCCTTTGAAAACCCTGGAGAGAGAAAGAATATTCATCTTAGATGCATGGTCTAATGAATATTTAATTTATGTGAAGTTGATTGACAGTAAGAGAAGAAATTGAGAAAGGGAGGCAAATGGATTAGAGCACTTACCTAGGATGCAATACATCTGGATTCAAGTAATGATAGAAAAAAAACCCCCAACTTTGACAATTTTCTATTTTTTAAATCACAGAAAAGAAGCACAAGTGTTGGCCTTTACCTATTCAAAATAAAATCTATTAAAACCTTAAACAGTAAAGAAGATTAGCAAGTAGAGGTGAATATTTTGATGGTTAAAGAACTGGCTGTCAGTAAGAACTATATTAGATCAATGAGCTGTCTGATGAATGTGTAATGCTACACCATTGTAACACTTAATGATGTTTTTGGTCTTTATGAATCTAGCAGCTTGACAGTTGTAATTGACGTACTAACATTTATTTTTAAACATGGCATGCATATTCTTTGGCTTGTTTTTAGGTTTTTGTCAGCAAGACATTTTAAAATGGTAATTTTCAAGTTTTGTTTCAAAAAATAATTTAAATAACTCCTCATATTAACCATTTCCAAAATATCCAAAGAATATATCTGTGAAAGTAATTGTTCATGATTATTTCATAGATGTGTTTTCTTCACATAGATGTGAAGAATTTTCTATTTTTTCACAAAAGAACTACAGAAAAATGCCTTTTAATAAAGAACTGAATAAGTCATAGAATCATGCAATATTTCAAGGGACCTGTAAAGATCGTTGGGTCCTCACAGGACTATCTAAAACTAAACCATACAACAAAAAGCATTGTCCAGATGCACCTTGAACTCTGACAGGCTTGGTACCATGACCAGTTCCCTGGGGACTGTGTCAGTGACCAACCACCCTCTGAGTGGAGAACCTTTTCATAATGCTCAATATGAATTTCCTTTGATGATGCAGCTTCATTCCATTTGCTAATGTCCTTTTGTTGGTCACCAGGGAGAGGAGATCAGCACCTCTCCCTCTACTGACCACCTTGAGCAAGTTGTAGACTCTGATGAGGTCACCCCTCAGCCTTCTCTTCTCCAACATGAACAAACTAACCTACCTCAGCTGCTACTCAGAAGACTTGCCCTCAGGACCTTTTATCATTCTGGTTTACCTCCCCCGGACACATTGTAATGGTTTGATGTCATTCTTAAATTGAGGTGCCCAAAACTGCACACAGTACTTGTGGTGGGGTTGCACCTGTGCAGTGGTGAGTGGGACAATCACCTCCCTTAACTGGCTAGCTATGCTGTGTTTCATGCACATGCTTCATGCATGGTTGGCCCTTGTGGCTGCCAGAACACCCTGTTGAGTCATAGTCAACTTGCCACCAGCTCAAACCACCAGACCTTTCTGCCAGGCTGCTCTCCAGTCTCAATAAATAAAGACCTATTTCAATGATATTTTTTCTGAGACATGCTAAATAATCTATGGCCATGGCTCATTTAGAACCCTCTAAAGCTGCAATTTTCTTTAATCAATAAGACTTATAAAATGTGACTCAAAATGACAGTAATTCATTTGATGATGACTTATAGAATATCAGTCAAGTTTTTAATTGCATGTTGCTAGTGATAAAGAGGTAGAGAAATGACTATGAATAACACAAGACACAACTTTTCTTTATTACTATGAATTTTGTACTTTAAGTCACACCTATATTTTTATAAGTTACAAGCTTAATGTAGTCAAATGGTCTTTAAAATTAGGACCGTTCAGTATAAAGTAAAGCTGAATAAACAATTCTGATCATTTAAATTCAGATCTAAATTAATTTTGAAATATTAAGGGGGTTTTAAATGTGGGATGTTTTTTACTGTGCAATAAATATTTATCACATAAATATTTTATTAGTTTTTGTATACAAAAGGCATATAGAATACAGAACATTTCACTCTGGAAGACATTTGTGTGGAAAGGAAAGTCCAGAAAAAAAAGCTTGTCTGTTCAGAAGATATCTAAGCCAATTTAAATACGGAAGCTTTCTAAGATATTGTTTCTGTTCTTACTCCATCCTTGAATATCTGCTTAGCAGAACTTGCATCTCCTTTTAAGCAAGATCTCATTTATGCAAAATGCAGTTTACCAAAATTTTCAGATTGATATTTTTGGTGAAATGACTCTTTCTAGTCTGGACAAAAATGCTAAGATTTTTCACTTGCTGCCATGGTGCCCCAATGATTCTTTTATTGTTTTGGGGTTTTTTTCATACATTAACTTGATGGATATGTTTATCTGTTTTACCTAAGCTATACATCTATACAGTACACATGTTTTTAGCCAAGTGGTGCCAGCCATATGTACTTCATGGTTTTATATGGTACCAGCCATGTGTACTTTATATAAGATGCAGAGACTCTAAATTCAGAGCACTTAATTCCTGACTACGGAGAGATCCAAATGTTTGTAGCTTTGTACTTCAAGTAGTCATTTATGCTGATACAAACAGCACTTTATGCGGTTGCTTACAACTTGAAAATAACCACAAGTGTTTGGAATTAATTACTTGCACATTTTAAAATGCAATTCGTTAATCACTTTGAGTTTGCATTCAAGAAGCCGGAGGCACTATCTGCTGTCAAATTACTCCAAGCACAGTGGTGCATTAAGACTCCCAAGCACTGTTTTATCTCTCTCAAAAGCAGAACATAGAGAAGGCCATGGCCAAGAAGGACAATCAGTCCAAGGAGACAAACTAGCTCTGTGGCCAGCTGGTGAAACACAGCATATGTCTGAAGTTTGTCTCTTGCCCTCTGAGTGGTGTGGCCACATCTTGTCTACCTATGTTCACTCTTAGGCAATTTATTATAGTTTAGCATTCAGTAGTCTGGTTGCTTTAGCCTAAGCATTACCTATGATAAGGAAGTTATCAAACCGCAGGCTTCTGAACATGGGAAATATGTCAGAGTAAAGATCATTCTGTGGAGCTGTTTTTGCCACAGTCTTTCCCTAACACATCCACACCTGTCAGAGAGAAATACTAACTTTCTGGTCTGAGTTTGTTTCTTACCTGACTAATGTTGCCTTTTCATTTCTGAGCTGATTTGTGTTTTTGCAAACCTTTTTGAGAAGGTGTTATGAATAGATTAAAAAGCTGTGTATCCCTCTGTATCCCTCTGGGCAGATGTCTGTAGTTGCCTGATTTCCTTCAGCCTTCTTTGGTAATGTAGTGTATAAACTTAGATTTTAGCATATGACTGCCAGAAATAATCAACTACATAAGGCTTCCTTGTCAGCCTGTAACATTCAGAGCTTTAGAGCTAAAAGCTTATTCACGGGCTCTGCAGCAGAAACACTGAGTAGCATTGTAATTACCACCGGTATGTTACTTAATGTTGGTTTAACCACAGTGGGAGATGGGGTCATTGAAGATGTTGTCATAACAAAATTTTATAGAATCCTGGAGTGCTTTGAGTTGGAAAAGACCTTTAAAATTTTATAAGTAGCTAGTATGGCTAGTACCAAAAAGTTATGGCTCACTTAGGATTTTGCACATCTTGCTGGTCATGCTGGTTGGGAAAAGCCTGCTTGCTGGCTTTCAGGAATAAAGATAAAACTTATGTGTTATTAACTGACAATCATGCTTTTACATATGTATACTTTAAAAAAAAAAAATACACACACCTCATTATGACAAATTATGAATAAGTTAGAAAGCCTGAAAAAAAAGAGAGGGTAAAAATCATGATGATTTTTTTTTTGAGGTTTTGATGGTCCTCATGATGACAGAAGTAGAAATCAATAACTCAATGTTAGTTTCTCTACTGAAATATTGTCATAGGATGTATAAAGTTAATTTGTTTTTCTTTGCTGGGTTAGATGATTGTCTGAAGTGCTTGAAAGTGATAAAATTAAAAAAAAAATGGTCATTTTAGATATTAATAGATAACAAATCTTGATTTTCCTTTCTGTTTTATTATATTTTTACAATATTTTTTAATTATTCTAATCCTTGCATTCATTATACACCAGGAATGTTGATCCTCGGCTTTATCCATGAGTTCTTTAATTTTCACTTCCTTTCCCCTTTCATCCCTCAGAGGCAAAATGGCCTTTTCAACATGTGCTGTATAAAAAGCTAGGAATAGAGGAATGTATCACAGAAATGGCCTGATCTCACCAGCAAATAGAAATGTGTTAGGAGCATAGATCTATTCCATCCTTAAATCTCCTTCATTTAAAAAAAGAACATATAAATATCAGTGTCCAGAAAGTAAGACATTAAATTTATCAAAAAGACCTACCCTCCTCTGAGAAATTTGTGTGCCAACAAATCATGAAGCTCAATAATGCTTTGGTAGCCAATTGTATGTCATATTTCTTTATGTCAAAATTTACTTTGCATATAGAAGAATAATGATAACTACCTGTTTGAATCTTTTCAGGAACTTTCTCTCCACTTTTTAGTCAAATTAATGGCCCATACAATACTCAAAAGTTAAGGAAATTACTCTGTTTCTGCCTTTCTTCCAATTCTTCCTCTTATTTCAGTCCCTTATTAGCTATTTAACCTCTTTTATTATTCTCCTTTTTAAAATTACCAGCCACACTATTCCTCTTCCTTTGATTCAAATGAATCCTTTTTCCTTCAAATCTTTATTTAAAACTCACTTTCACTGACAGGCTTTCAACTGTGATTGAGAAGAGCAGCTGTACTCCTACCCCTCTCTGTTGTCTTAATTAGATATTCCATTATTATCCTAATTAGACTGTAAGTTCATTGTGTCATGCACCTTGCCAATCTATTTGTTTTTAAATCTCCACATGCACTTCTAGTTTGAAAATAATGCCTAATGATAATAGCAGTAAGTAAAGATGATAAAGTGGCTAAAAATGAAATGTTTCTCTTCTGATCATTCACCT
The DNA here is from genome assembly GCA_024605025.1 of Megaceryle maxima. Classification (NCBI taxonomy): domain Eukaryota; kingdom Metazoa; phylum Chordata; class Aves; order Coraciiformes; family Cerylidae; genus Megaceryle; species Megaceryle maxima. Next base: position 88,387 of record JANHGN010012758.1, read on the forward strand.
ATGCACAAATATCTTTAATTACTACTGCTGTAGCTTTCATAGCTACTTTACAACACACCAAAAGCCACTTGATGAAATTTCGAGTTTTTTATGCTAATGAATTGTATGGATGACAAGTTTCATTGTGCTGTGTTTTTGGTGTTCGTGGATTTTGCTTGTTTGTTTGTTTGTTGGGTTTTGTGTGTGTGTTTTTGTTGTTTTTGTTTGTTATAATTATGTATTTTCATACCAAATAAAAATAATAATCAACATCTCTTTAAAGCTTTCAATGGGGCATAGTAAATAACATTCCAGTGTTAACAGTAAATTCCTATGCTCTGTAGTTTCTGAGCTTTGATTAACAATGATGAAAAAATGTGTAACTAACTGATGATGCATGAACCTTGGAAGGTCCATCTGGCAACAAAATTTTCTGATTTTATTTGCCATCTGTAAACATCCTGATTTAAAGCAAAACACTTGAGATTGGCTAGTATGATTTTATTAATGCTTCCTAGTTTAAGACAGTATTAAAATCTTAAAGATTTTTTTCTGCAATGTTATAAGAATCATCTTTAGAAATGTTCAATATTTTTAAATTTCTATCACAGATACTAACTGTATTTCTGTGATTCTTTGCCCGGTTCCTTCTTAGACTTCTTCTGTGGACACCTTCACAGAGCCAAAGTACAGGTTCTCCAAATCAGCTCATACTAGGTGTCTCTGCTTATCCTTATATGGTATGGCACTAAAGTGTCACCAACAAGGAAAAAAAGTCAAAAATGTAAAACTAAAAATCACCTCAGCGTAAAGACCAGAAAATGTTGCATTCCATTTACATGGATATAATTCTTTTTCTCTCTATGTGTATGCTTGTGGGTACTCTAGGCTCAGAAGAGCTTGGTTTACGAAGATGGTGCTTCACATGTTTAAAGTGCAGCTCTGCTAGTAATTGATTTTCTGTTCATCAGCTGAAGGAGCTTGTGGAGGGACACTACGTGGGACAAGCGGAACTATTTCAAGTCCTCATTTCCCTTCTGAGTATGAAAATAATGCTGACTGCACCTGGACCATATTGGCTGAACCAGGAGATACCATTGCTTTGGTCTTTACTGACTTCCAGTTAGAGGAAGGATATGACTTCTTAGAGATCAGTGGAACAGAAGCACCATCAATATGGTAAGTCAGATTTTGTACAGATCTTGTACAGATCGCAGTTTCTGTTTTTCTGTTTTGGTGAGTATTTAAAAAAAGATATGAAGACATCTTCTACATGTTAGTAATGATTGCTTTTTTTATGTCTTTTACTTTGGTCCCTTTCACCATCCAGAAAAAGATTCTACTTCTTTCCTTCCTCTTATTTTGTTCCATCTTTGAGAGTTATATTTGTAAAGTATCTTAACAGTGAACATTTATTGATGTTGCATATTTGAACTTGATATGAGAACATTTTCTGATGTTGTGTCTTGAATACCTTATCATACTGTACTCCAACAATGAAAGTAGTGAACAAAATAGCCTCACCATAAAACAGGAATGTATAGAAAGCAAACAGATCTCATTCTAAACAGGTTATATAATTCACTCTTACTGCATGTACTCAGTATGCATGTATTATTATGTTGGTTGACGTTAAAACTATTTGCTTAGCAATATTAAGGCTTAGTAATTACAATGCTAGATCTACATTCTCTGTACTAAGGAAAAGATGATAGTTCTGTCTATGACAATGGATTAAATTGCAGTACAGTTTGTGTTAGGATTACTCTGCATGATACATATGCAGGTTTTTAATTTTTTTTTTAATCTCTGAGAATGCCTTGTGCTTGACATGCACTGTTACTATAAATTGTAGCATAGACAAAAAGTGCAGAGCTGTTGTTCACAGATGACTGATGGTTCTTATCTTCAGAATCCCTTTCTGGAGATCTGAAACTCTCTCAATATCATTTTAATGTCATGACAGGCTAGACAGTGCAATATTTTAATATTTGTGAAGTTCCTAATCTGTTGAAAAACTCTATGAAATAAAAAAGTGTGGCAACCATGCTTGGCAAAAATGTAAAAACTTCTGGATGTACTTCTGGATCTACATCACAAGGTTACTCTCTAATATTTCCACATGACCAGAAGCTGTGTAAGGGCATTCAGTGAGGCAGCTTTATATAAAATTAAGTGTTCATGTCTGACTGTCTGAAATGAAATACATATGAGTACCCTGTTTACCTCTCTCTCTTGCACAGACATGCATGGGCAGACATTAATGTCGCTCTTTTCTCCAATGTTTTCTCCATTTACTTTTGTATATGAGGGTCTAGTAGACACCAACAACAAAATTTCAACTTTGTTGCAAGAAATTAGTGTGTCACTGAATTTAAACATGCAAATATAGTATTAACATTTACATTTACTAACAGTCACATATACATATCCATTCCCAGAACATTTCTCATAATAGATGATGTAGAGGACTATGAGTAGAAAACAGTGGAAATGTAGCCTGTGTTGATCTCATAGCTATTGATCAGCATTATGTTGGAAATCAGAGATACCATAAGAATCTTATTTCTCTAATAATTCAGTCTAAACATTTTTCTCATTTTCTCTATATTTTGGGTTTGTGTTGAAGATTTTTTATTTACCTCTATTTTTTTTTTTTTTAATGCTAAACTGTGATCAGTAGAAGCTAAGGATTTGAGTTCCTAGGATCACTGATAGAAGTTTGGAGAAGCTATGGGAAGTTGAATATGTTTAAAGGATTATTGGATAATTTCGAATGAAGCTACACATTCAGCTATATTTAAACCAGAGGAGTTACCATAGCGACATTAGAGTAATGCTAAATGTAGTTCATGCTGTAATCTGCTAAAATCAGCTGTGTGTTTAAATGTGAATTTGTTCCATAGTTAGAACTAATGGTCTAGAGGTGTATCATCTTAAAACGTGACTTTTTTTTTTAATTTTTATTGCTCCTTTTTATTATATATGGCATCATGTCAACAGTTTTATACAGCAGTTTTGTGTTAGAAGACGCATATTCCATGAGCACGGTCTGGTAATTATGATTGGTTTTTCACTTGAAGGAATATTTGCTGTAAAATAAGCCAAATATTTTCCTAGTGAAAAGCATAGAAAAACAGATACACAATCACTGCAAAAGCTAGGAGATTGAGAATAAAGAAAATAATTTCAGACAGTTGATTCTCTAGTGATTTTAGTGTATGGTGCAATACATCTGTTTTACCCTTTGCATATGTATCAACAAGGTCAGAAGCAGTTCCAATATGATTACATTAAAAAGTGGATGAACATTTTAAAAGTTAAGCAATTGAAATGCTAGAACAAGTAGAATCTAAATACCAAGGAAAAATAATCTGTCAATAAAATATGTATAGAAGATATATTATATTAATCATATTATGTGCCTTATGTTTATAATCTAATAGTAATGATATTATATTACTCATATGCCTCATGTTTCTAAACCTTTACAATGATCAATTAATTTCCATGTTACATAGCTGATTTTTGTTTTCCAATGTATTGAAAAGGAAGAGATTTGTTTACTTTTTCTTATTCTTAAAAGATAATTTGAAAATCATTCATACAGTCCATCATAATGGAATTAGTTTATAAAAGACTCAAGTGATATTACCTTACTATTTATTTTATGTCCATGATACAATTAGTTTGCACAAAGCTATTCAAGTTTATTTTTTTCTCCTAATTAAAAAGCAATTATATATCTCTGGATCTGGAATGGATGTGCACATATAGATGACCACATTTTATTTTCTACTTTGAATCAATATGAGTGTCAACAACCTTAAAAAGATGAACATCTGTGTTTGTAAAATGAACATGAAGCAGGTAGAAGAGGCTTTTTAATCTGTGGAGGAAGTAAAAGTATTATTAGACTGTAGATGAAAGAAACCTTTTTGAATTTGAATCACTTGCTTAATATGCTATTACATAAAGGAGTTTCAGATGCACAACATGTTTATCTTGAGTTGGTAAGGTCTTGCTTGCAATGCCAAAAACAGTAGTTCTGGGAGCATAACAGCAAGTCACTGCTATGTCTGGAGTCTGTCTGCGCATCCACCAAATGGCTGCATTTTTTGAGTCTTAAGAGCTCCTCTATTGTTAATTATTAGAACTAAATAAAATAAAAA
>JANHGN010012758.1:99723-110271 GCA_024605025.1 Megaceryle maxima
TTTTAACTGCATATATTTTCAAATACCCAAGAAAAAAAAAATATTTGGCAGGAATTAGCATAGCTGAATGTATTCTCACTTTTTAGCAAGTTAAATAGAAAAGAAGATGATCTTAGCAATTTTTTTTTTTTTTTTTTTTTTTTTTTTTTTAAAGAAGGATATAATGTTAGGATGTGAGAATCACATGTGAATATAAGTCTTTTATTTTTTCGTAGATGTACTAAAAACTACTAAAGCATGGCACACAACAACTAAAATATTTGCTAGTAGTGTGATTTTATATTATTTTTATTTTTTAAACAAGATTTACAGAAGTGGACATACTCCTCCAGAAAACTCTTTCTGAATTTCCACTGCAAGCTTTTTTTGGCCAACTAGTTTCTTGCATGGTTTTTCTGATGAGACCAGTGTTGTAATCTACATCAGCTCAGACTAAACCTGTCAATGAACTGTTCTTACAGTTAATAAATACCTTGGCCCCTGTTTAGTTAGCACAAACACTGCATTGATTATTTCTTTGACTCTAAAAGAATGTTAAATTGAATTTCAAGAACATGTTTATTGACAGCTACTCTTTGTTTTAATGTCTGCACAGTAGGCTAGCGACTGGACTTAATGAGGTTTCCAGAGAAGGCTGCACTTAGAAAATACTATGCTGGTTTGTATCTTTGGTATTTTAAAGAAATAGTTTCAGCACAGAGACTTTAGATATGATGTGTAGTGGCGATTGAGATATTGTTTCTGTTTTTCCCACCTCCCAAGTAGGCAAGGCAAAGGACAGTGAGCAGAGAAGGCAATTTGCTGTGGATCAATAAAAAAAGTATTTTGATGGTTTTAATGGTTAATGAGTTTAGCCAAGCTTGCAGCAGCACCATAATGAAGAGTATGAATGTCAAATGTAAACCATCTAAAATAAAATATGGAAGTATTACTGATTATATTTTTAATATATTGAATGCTTTGAAGCTGATGAAAAAATATTCTTTCATAATTGAAAAAATATTCATTAAGCTAATAAGAGTGACAAATATTTACATCCCACTTTTAGTGAAACAGATAGAAGGGGCAGAAAAGAGATGTGAGGTTTCCTGGATAGAAAGGGTTAGCTTCTGTATTAGGACAAATGTTATTTCTTTAGAATGATGTGACCTAAGCATTAAAATTTATTGATCAGAATAATTCAGTAAAATATTACGTGGAGATCTGACTAATAAGATGGAATTCTGAATGGAATTTGTACAAAACCCCATGTAGAGATATACACAGAAGACCAAGCATATGGTTTTATTTTGTATCCAGAGGTTTTGGAAATTATGGATAAGGTATTGAAAGATAAGCTAAATTCAGATATTACTCTATATCAAAACAAAATCCACAGATTCTTAGAACATATTCAATTTTGTACCTTTCTTTTAAAATTATAAAGAAATTAGAAGAGCAGAACCAATCTGAAAAAAAGCCCAAGACAAAACAACAACATAGAGGAAGTAACATAAAAATTAATTTAGATGTCTTCAATTGAGGTTCATAAATTGTGTATTTAGTTTCACTGTTACAATAATCTACACTTGTCCTTTTTAGCTGACTGCAGTGAGGCCAGTGTAGTTTACAATACACAGTGAAACAGAAGCAGGATTTGTTCTGGCAGAGCATATATGCAGATTTACTGGACTTTCATTTGTCATCTTTCTGCATAGATAAAAAAAATATTTAAAATTTGAGCAGTCAACAATAGAGAATACCAGCTTTGGTTTGACCCACTTGTGCATAAAATTTGGCATAGCTTCTTAATTATGCCATCAAACACCCTTATTTTCTCACTGTGCTCTGAGACTGAATTACTGTTGTACATTTAAAGGGACTCTAGTCAGCAGCACTGCTGCTACACATGTTGAAATCAGAAGTTGTGTACATTATCTGGGATCTTGAAGGAAAAGAAGGCAATCTCATGATGAAATGAAGCTGAGTATCACTTTAAAATCTGGTTCTTATATATGCTTTATTCATAGGGTTGCTATGTTACAGTAACAAATCTTCAGACAAGGTTTTTGCAAGTTCTTGCTAATACTGTAGTCTTCATTTCTCTTAAGCTTTAGTTAGCTTTAGTTTCAACTGCATGTATAGCCCGTGGGAGCTTGGACTGAGCAGAGATTACCAGGTACTCAAGACTGACTTTTCCTTTCTCTTGGGGCTGTGTGTTGTATCAAATTAACATTTTTTTGGTACTGTTTCTAATATTCAGACTTTAGCCTTTACTGGGGAAAAAAAAAATCTTTAAAATATCAATGCCAAAGATTATGTGTCATGTCTGGAAAATAAATGCTTTGAAGGTTTACATTTATCTTTCTTGTGCTGTAAGAATAAATAATAGTAGTATTATAGCAGCATATCTTCCAACTTTGTGCAAACAAACCCCAAAAGATTATTTTAGTTTCAGCATTATTGTAAGGAAGCATATTTAAAGATAGACAAAATATTTATCTTCATTCATTATTTATGGATACTTTTTAATTACTTTAAATCTTGTTGAATCAAATTATTTTTAATTAATTAATTATAATAATTTGTATTGAAAAAAACACACCACTTTGCAACTTGAATGTTCTTCTAATAGTTGTACCATAGGAATTGCTCAAGACGCTTCCTCCTTTAAATCATGTAATATTATCAATTTCAGTAGGAGACTGAGGGTTGTATCTCTGTTTCACAGACTGAAAATAGTGCTTGTATATACCATTTAAGATCTTAAAAATCCCTATTTAGTCATCTTCACACTCTGTTAAAAAAAAAATAATCCAGTTTTGTCTACCTTGAAAAATGGTCATTTTTGATAAAGTGAAGTATAGTGTTCCACTTCAGTAGATTAAAAAAAATAAAGTAAAATAACTGACAGACATTTTCCCATGGAAACTTCTAAAAATTTAAATATATTTTTAGACAAAAGATGAAAGCATTAAAAATTACCATTAACATTTTTTGTTTCTGAGGTCAAAACTGTAGCTTAACATGGATGGCCAGCCTCTGTTTAAAGGATGCTAAAATAACAGTTCTCTGTTTAAAGAATTGTTTAAAGGATGCTAAAATGTCCTTTTGATATTATCTTCTTGAAAATTTTAGGACAAGTGCTACTTACTACTGTGATGCCATTCCCAATATTCCTATTTATTGCTCTTTTGTTCAGCCATAATTCATATTTGAAGAAGACTATATAAAAAAATATTGGAAAGAAAAAGGAAGAGTAAAGAATTTCTTCTGTAGGTCATGTACAGCTCATATCCATGACATGGATAAAGAAAATTGATTCCAAATAAGGGCTTTATGGATTATAACATCCATATGCAGTCAATTTAATTTCAATCCAATGCAATTATGTGTTTATATAATGAATTAGGTGAATAATAGATTGACAAATTGATAACTGAGGCGAAGAATTCAATTGGTATGAAAAATGCTTGTCCTCATAGCCTCCAAAGTGATAGCAGAGGAGGAGGATACTTGAGCCATTCACGTGAATCACTATGACATACTCCTCAGTACAATATTGCAATGAACAGACAGAATGAATAATTGTTACATCAGACAGCAGTTTTGGATGTAAAATGTTAGAGCATATAAGTAAGTCCATGTGGAGAAATTACCGGATCATACCTAGACTAACCAAGGAAGGTATGTTTAAGACTAAGAACCAGAATCTGTTACCACAGTTGAAAGAAGGAAAGGCTTTCTTAAGTGTTTTAGCAAAATTCAGGGTTGACACTGAATTTTCCATTTTCTCATTTCTTCAAAATGAGATTGGATGTCTGTCTTGATTTGTACTATTATCAGGTGTAAATTATTATGCACAGCCATGGGGTAACAAGAGGATTTCTAGTTTTAGGATATGAAATCTAGATCTAAAGATTGACTGTATGAGAAGACTTATTCTGCCAGTTATTTGTCTATCTTCATTATTGTGGAAAAAAACTTTGAAGTAACAAATCTTATATTTAGCACTGAAGGTGTGAGAGTCCAGAATTTGGCACTATTTACTAGAAAAGTTTGCAAAGCTGAGGGTTCCAACTCTTCTGCAGAGGACAGCTATCAAGAGAAATCTTGATTTCTAAAAACTGATGTACAATAAATAGACACAATAAATATTTAGAATTAGCACACTGCCTCCTGGGTAACAATACTGTAATAGAAAACATGGACAGTATGTTTGCTTCTGCTGCTGTGTTTGAAAGCAATCCACTGCAATCCCATTGGGCTAGATGAAGCTCTTAAAAATGTTATTTTTTTCTGTGTACAGTAAGTAGCAGTAAAGCCTTACAAATCTACATAGACTTGATAGCTGAATTAATAAGTTTTATTTATATTTGGGATTTATCCACATTATACATGTTTATCCACTAGGAGAATCTCAACTCATTGTCAAATTTTAGACACTTATCACTGGGTTTATAAGAAAGAGAATATATTGTTTCAGAAAAAAGATATGAAATTCATAATTAGAAACAAGACATTTCCTTTCTAACAATCAACTGTGACCTGTGTCATACAAACCATAAAAAATCACCATCTGAAGAAGAGCATATTTTTCAGAAAAAGGTTACATCTATCCCTGATTTATCATTCTCCAGTCCTTCAGAGTTTTTTGTAATCTGTTCCAATGGTTAATTTTCCTCATTGTTAAAACCAAGCATCTCATTTCCAAACTTGCATATAGCTAGCTTCAGGTACTAGCCATAATACGCTGTTCTGTCTTTGTCTACAAGACCAGATATCTATTATCAGATTCCAATTTCCAGTGTGTGCTTACAAGCTATTACCAAGTAATCCCACAACTTGCTCTTTGATAATATAAAGTGATCAATTTTTTAAAAGTTTTTTACAAAACAATATCTGATTTTTTTATTATTATTATTCTTGATACTTTTAAAATCCTGTGCAAATTACATTATCTTCTTTGTTACAAACAAAAATTGTGAAATAGGAAAGAGCATTACAGTAGCAGACATTTGCTATTTATTTCCTTACCAGCATAACTCAAGCTCATGTTAAGCAGGTTACCTGTGTTGCTTGATGCATTGTTTGGTTCTGTTTGTTTTGTGGTGTAAACATGTCCTGGGAAATACCTCAAGAATTTTGTTTGTATGGAAACTAACTGATGTAATACTGAGAAGCAGCATAGATACAAGTCTTTCAGGTTACAACTGGCTAATCTTCCCTCTACCAACCCAGAGCATTGAGTGCCACATCTCTCATGATCAGACTTCGTCAGCAATTCTAACAAAAAGAGCAGAGGAGCTGTGCCCAATGAATCCTATGAAAATGTGTTCCCTTTGAGACAGTTAGAAGAGACCTCCAGTCAGCTGAAGCAAAGGAAGTCTCTACCTTGGGATACACTTCTGTAGACCACCCTTTCTGAAAAGTACTTTCATGAGAATCAAGAACAAATGCTTTTTTTCCCTGACTGGGATGGATTTTTATGGTTTTATTCTGGGAGTATTGTTACCTGCACTTTACCATTTACCAGTGTAAAGCAAGTCTATCTGTCCTTCAGGGTGTTTAAAGGGCCTGGGAGGACTAAGAAATTATGGTAAATAAATCAAGGGCAGATCCTTGCAGAATTCACACAGAAAACTCATAAACCTTTTCCAGAACATAAGTTTGTAGACAAAAGATGGTCAGGAATGGCATGGTTTCCTGGCCTCAGTATTAAACAAAGGCAATCTGACTTCAATGAGTTTCCAATGAGACATTAGAGATCTTGTGGGAGTTTGTATAATTTTGTGGTTCAGAGGTTGTCAGACGGCAGTTTTTGGGAATGCCGCAGCAGAACAACACATACTACTCATGGCATGTGATCTAAAATGTGTTTATCTGTTTCTGTACTCTATCTATCTATCTATCTATCAATCATCTATCTGTCTACTTACCTATGTATGTATCTACCTACCCATCCATCCATCCTGCATATACTGGATTTTGTTACCCACGGGTGGGAAATTCTTTAGACATTTTTTAAGGGCTGCTTTTTGTGCTTCATATTATGAAAGCTGGGTTCTTTTGTATATAATAAATATGGTGAACATGGATTTGCCTAGATTACGTTGTACAAAAAAAAAAATTTAAAAATATAGTGTGACTACAAATTATTTTGGTTTTAGTGATATGGTAGCAATTTAATTTTATTTATTTTTTTAAAGAAACTCATATTATATAAGGAAACTCCCATTATATAAAGAAATTCCTATTATATAAAGAATGAAGCCAATAATTTTACCATTTGGAGTGCTATGCTTCAGTGATGTTTGTAGGAGGTACTAAGCCTGATTTATTGGACAAGCTGTACAAGATCCAAAAACTTCAGAAGCTGTAGAGAAAGTAAATTTTGAAAAATAGGGTATGAAAAGTTAATGAACAAATAATAATTTTCATTCTCAGCATGTTACTAGAAATAGAGTACATCTGTCCCACCCAGCAGCTGCATCATCTAGAAACTCTTGAGACTGCTTGTAGAGGTGAGGAGAATGTAAATCACAAGTTGAACAGTAAAAAAATAGGCACAGTCAGAAATATAGTCAGTCAGTATGAAAAGTACATCAAAATAACAGAATGTGGGACCTTTTTATTCCATTATTAACAGAAAATACAAACTGAAAAATTGAACATTTTTAAATTTAAGGTTTTTAATATGTTACTTTGATAAAAGATCAGTACAGAAGAACATATATTGTTTTCAGAGCCAACATAAAACCATTAGTATCTTATCTTAGAGGTATTTCCAGTAAGACTAGAGAGAAATTAAATATTTCTTTGCTCAGTGGAGTTGAAAATAATTCTTGGTAAATCAAATGTATAATATTTATTTATTTATTTATTTTTACTTGGTAACAGAATTACTGCCATGAAGCTATGGTGCTGAAAAACATTCCATTTCAAATATAATTTAGGAGTAAATCTTCTCATTCACTGATTCAAACTTGTATTTGTTTTCTTGAAAATATTCCCTTAGCACTGGTCTTTCAAATGACTTTTTTTTTCATATAAAAGATCTCCATTCAGTTTCTAATCACTGTAACAATTAGCTTTAGCTTCACTACGTTAAAATAGTGCTTGCTGTGCTTATTTTAACTGTTGATGACTTTATTTACAAAGAATACTTAGAATATTCTCAAGATCTATCAGCTTTCTTTTTTTTTTAAATTACATTTAATTAGGATATGCTTCTGTATGAACATTCTTTTTATCAGCCAAAACATAGATCTTCAGTAATTTTGTATTTGATTGTTACATGGTACATACAAGAACTCTATAACATTGTGTTCTATCATTTTTAACACTTCAGTTGCAGACACATTTCATTGCAATGCTTATTTTCATAAAGTTGATTACTCATTTATTTTATACATTCAAATAATTTTCAAATGAACCCTGTTTGCTGACTAATAAGCTGCAACCCTGAGTCCAAGGACATTACAATGAAATCATTTTAAAGACTTCAGTTCCTATAAATCATGAACTAATCAGCATTCTTTCATTGTCTATATGTTTTTTTTTTTTTTCAGGTCAATGCAATTTACAGGAAAGATACCCAACTGACACAATCATATCTTATTTTTCCAAGTGTAACATCTTTGTATGTTGTAGTTCACACTGTGATTGCAGCATGCTTCAGCTGAGTGCTGACATTCCATTCCCACCTCTCTGATTCTTTTTCTTTTAAATTTTATTTTATTTAATTTGAGGTAGGAAGATCTACAGCATTTTACTGTATCTGCCTTTTCAGGTTTCTAGAGTGAGTCTGATGAAAATCTCTCATCCTCTGACACATGAATATAATCATGGAGTTTTGATTTGTCTCAGATTTAATTGTTCTAAAAGTTTGAATTTTTCTAGTTTCTCTTGGATGGTTTGTTTGTTTTTAATAATGCAGAATAAACATGAATGTAGATCATGAGATTTCAATACCAGCACAGTGAATTCCCAATTTTATTCTGCTGTTACTCTGAATCAATCTTTTGAACTTTTCTACTTAAGCCAGCCGTAGATGAAGTCAGTGACAGCTGAGTTAGCAGCTAATGTTGATGAGGTGAAGCTCTCACAAACTACAACTGATATAAAATATAGATTTAATTATTTTTGAGCAATGATAAATATTGGTAATTGGGGAATTATATGGCCATACCGAGGTCATATATCAATATCATAAAAACACATACCCATATTTCATCCTCTTCAGTGATAACATTAATGATTTCTGAGCTATCATAGTCAGCTGCATACATGTAATTTGATGACTGCATATATGCAGTTTGATGTAGCTAAGGCTGGCAATGGCTAGGGCCTGAAGTAGTCTGTAGCATCTTACAGATGATTTCTGCAGCACCTGCAGTTAAATTCTAATACATGAAATGTGAACTCTGTGGCACTTGCCCGCCTTTTATTCTCCTATGCCTATAGTATTCTCAAATAAAAAAGGAAGACCTGAAACCTCATAAGGAATACACTATATATAAAGACAAATACAAGGATTTTTAAAAAATACAATAGAGACAATATATCTGCATAACTGAAAAACCTTTACCTGTTAAACTTAGACAAAAACCACATGTTGGTTGGAATAAACAAAGAACATGAGAAGAAAAAAAAACCATTGGGAGGCAATGAAGCACATGAATATGGAAATGTCATAGGAATAGAGTGTGGTGTTCATCTAGAGTTCTATACCATACAACTGGATTGCATTCTAGAGATTTTTTTTATCAGTTCCGTACTCTGCTTTTCGTTTTAACTGTGTATGTGTTTAGAAGGTAGAAAATCTTCAGAGAGAATATATATGTAGCTTTTCCTAAAGTATCACTAATAATCTAAGCAGGTTTTTTCTTTAAAAACATAATTAATATCATAATCCTTCTAGGACTAATATGAATTTTATTATTACTTAGGGGGTTTTTGTGAATAGAGGATTTGGATTTTCTGCATTATAATTCACATGCTTTTAATTGTATATTACTGTGTTAACTGTACTATACTGCAGGAAGATGCTGAAGCACATAATGCAATATTCTGCAATACATCATATGGGAAAATACAATAAAACTACTTTTAAATAAACTTATTTCTGCTTTGTCACAAAGAAATGGTTTTCTTGAATTTTAGAAGCTGTTTTTTTCTCTTTCAATTATTTAAATTTTTCAAATATACTTGTATACTTTTGTTTGACCTGAGTGTCCTATTTTCTACATTTAAAATATATCCTTATTTAAAATATACCCATTTATTTAAACAGAAGTTTGATAGATTTTCAGAGGAATATTCAAAGAAACAGAGATATTAACAAAAGTGCTTTTGAGCATGTAGATCTTAAGGTATACCTATACTGCATATGGCTGAACAGCATATGAGTAAAGCTATTCTAGTTCTTATGGATTGCTTTACTCTCAAAGTTAGTGAAGGAACAGAAGATAGGAAGTCTGGGAAGTAAGATCTAAAAGAAAAACACTAGTGTCCCTTATCAATATGGTTATTACTAAAATGCCTACAGCTTCACCTTGTATTAGGCCAGCAAACATTAATATGCCACTGATATTAAGGAAATAAATTCTACTATCAAGGTATAGCACTGAAGATTTACACTTCTTATAATAAGAATCTCATCCTCTTCTCATAGGTAATATTTTAACATCACATTTGTTGTTAAATACTACCTGAGTTTTGTGTGAAAAGCTTATTTTATTAACAGCTAGTAAGAACAAAGAAAAACTAAAAAAATACCCTACAGCTGCCAGTGCATTATGATAGGTGATATCTTGGAGATATTTTCAAGAAGGACTTCTTGCACACTTTTAGTCAGAGAATTAAATACAAAAACTGCAAGTTTTGTCCTGGAAATTTCACAGTGTCTGCTGTAGGACCAAGGCATTTCCATTAATAATGGACATAGGGTCAAGCCACTTTGGGACTCATCCATGAGTAAGCAAAAGTTGCAGTCAAAATTAACATCAGTGTCCTCCATGACTTCCTCTTGGTCGTATACAGAACAGTGAAATAAGGGATGTCCAAAATTAAAATTGGATGTATGCTTAGAACTCCTGCACATAGTTGTAAAATGTAGCTTACAAAAAATCAAAACTAGAACTTTTCAATGTTGATAAAGAAGCAAGTACCTGTGGTAGTATATCTGGTATTTCAGTTCACTAACTTGTCTATCTCAGTTACACTACATCTGCAATACTTATAGCAAGCATTTATGTGGAAGACAACCACAATAAGCAAGTGAAAGTTATGTTAGGTTATGCTAGTTACTAAAATACATAGAATGGTTTCTTACAAATCTTCTTTCTAAACTGATCAAATAAGCAAATTCCATTAGGCTCTTCTTGTACTTTCATGTACAATTTACTTTGTAAGATTTTTTTTCTCTGTGGTGTTGGGAACAATTATTCAGCCAAGTACCTCATATTGTGCTATTTAAGAAAATAAGTTATGTAAATTATGAATTCCTTTGTGTGGTTTATCAGTGCTGCAAGTCCTCCAGTGTGAATGAATGTTTGTTAAATCCCA
>JANHGN010012760.1:1380-21842 GCA_024605025.1 Megaceryle maxima
TCTTTCTTTCCTTTCTTTCTTTCTTTCTTTCTTTCTTTCTTTCTTTCTTTCTTTCTTTCTTTCCTTTCTTTCCTTTCTTTCCTTTCTTTCGCAACCTATCAAAGGCTTTTGCATGCACTCATGCTAACCCTCTCGAATCTGTCACCAGCAACTGCAATTGTCAGTGGGACACATGTACTTTCGCAGTACCTTCTGATTAAGATGTCCCAGAGTTACAGCTCTGTGTTTGGAAAATCTCATACTCCTTGCATATTCTGCTCCACATGACTTATGCCTGCTGTGCTAATCAGTCATGTCACTCGACAGCTATTTTGAGTACTTATTGCTTATTTTTGAAATCTGAACAATTGATTCAATCAGGATGATGGATGGTAACCCTTTTAGCAACTTGCATTGTCCAGAAATGTTCAGGCTGTGGAGCAACTGTCATAAAAGCACAGGGTATCACCTCATCCAAACCTCTCAGCAGTGAGATATAGAAAGGTACCAGGTCATCACTTTGGAGGCCTAGCAGGTTGTTGTCACTAACAAACATTTGTATCTGAAGGTTCAATTTTAGAATAATAGAATCATGGAAACATAGAATTGGTTACATTCAAAGGACCTTTAAGGACATTAAGTCCAACCATTAGCCTAGCACTGCCAAATCCACCACTAAATCATGTCACTAAGTGCCATATCTACACAGCTTTTAAATACCTCCAGGGATGGCAACTCAGCCCTGGGCAGCCTATTCCAGTGCTTGACATCCCTTCTCGTGAAGAAATTTTTCCTAATGTCATCTACCTGGACTCAGGCAGAGTTCAACACTATCCCACAAAACATCCTGGTCTCTAAAATGGAAAGATACGGATTTGATGGATGGACCACTTCGTGGATAAGGAATTGGTTGGATGGTCACAGTCAAAGAGCTACAGTCAATGGCTCAATGTCCAAGTGGAGACTAGTGACAAGATGTGTTCCTCAGGAATCAGTACTGACACTAGTGCTGTTAAAGATATTTGTTGGTGACATGGGACAGTGGAATTGAGTGAACCCTCAGCAAGTCTGTGGATGACACCAAGCTGTGTGGTGAGGTTGACACGCTGGAGGGAAGGGATGCCAGCCAAAGGGACCTGGACGGGCTTGAAAGGTAGGCCCATGCCAACCTCATGGAGTTCAACATGGCCAAGTACAAGGTTGTGTACCAGGGTCAGGGCAATCCCAAGCACAAATGCAGACTGGGTGGAGTATGGATTGAGAGCAGTCTTGAGGAGAAAGACTTGTGGGTGCTGTTGATGAAAAGCTCAACATGAGCCAACAATGTGTGAGAGCAGCCCAGAAAACCAACCATATCCTGTGCTGCATCATAAAAAGCACAGCCATCAGGTCAAGGGAGGTAATTCTGCCCTTTCACTCCACTCTCATAAGGCCACACAGAGAGTACTACATGCAGCTCTGGAGCCCCCAACACAAGAAGGACATGGATCTGTTGGAGTGGGTCCAGAGAAGGGGCACAAAGATCATCAGGGGGCTGGAACACCTCTTCTGTGAGGACAGGCTAGGAGAGTTGGGGTTGTTCAGCCTGGAGAAGAGAAGGCTCCAGGGAGACCTTATTGTGGCCTTCCGGTATCTAAGTGGGGCCTAAAATAAAGTTGGGGAGGGACTCTTTACAAGGGCTTGTAGTGATAGGATGAGGGTTAATGGCTTCAAACTAGAAGAGGGTAGATTTAGATAAGAAATTAGGAAGGAGTCCTTCACTTTGAGGGTGGTGAGACACTGGAACAGGATGCCCAGGGAACTTGTGGATGCCCCCTCCCTGGAAGTGTTCAAGGTCAGGTTGGATGGGTCTTTGAGCAACCTGATCTAGTGGAAGGTGTCCCTGCCCTTGGCAGGGGATTTGAAACTAGATGATCTTTAAGGTCCCTTCCAACCCAAACCAATCTATGATTCTATGATCTGGCTGTTTCTTTACTTTTCCTGACATCAGTATTACTTCCTTCCATGTCTTCAGCTCTCTGAGTGTTCAGAGCAGGAATATAATGAGATCACATATCTTGCAGTTTCAAATGCTCCATGCTGTACTGCTGGGGTCTGTTACTCCTTAGTCTTGCCCAGAAACTCATCAGCATTCTTCTGTGCATGTATAAACCCAAATTTTAGACACGTGTCATAATATCACTATACTATTGTTCTCTACTTCCACTTCTGGGGCAGGCATTATTTTTATCTGTCCCAGCCCACTAGAATCAGCCTTCACTTTCTTCATTCTGATAAATAGGCTACCAAATCCTAGTATCTTGGGAAGGAAGGTTCTCTAATATTAGTTCTTTGTCCTTCCATCTTTGTAAGTATAATCATCCTTTTCTGTTTTCTGTCTCACTGTCACAGTGTGCAGGGAGGATGTTAGTTACAATGTTTTCATCCCACTGAGCCTCTCCTGCATGGATGCAGATACTCTTATAAGCATACCAGAATTTTTCTTTTCCTCTGTGCTTGTGCAGAGCCATCTGTAGTGACAAAATAGCATTGCAAAAGTCATCAGTGTACTGAACATTTCATCTAGCCCTATGTGCAAAAGCCAAATGTCAGGTGCCAGATTTATGACTCCACAGGATATAAATATTCCCTCTCTGGAAAGGTCATGCAAGATTATCATCAATAAATGAAGCAGACAGTGACAACAGTGTCCATTTCAGTACCTTCAGTTGTTTGTAGATCTATAATTTGCTGGGCAGTTGTTTTACAAGCACCATAATGATTAGCCAATATGTAGTAATGTTATCTTCTGATTCTACACTAATGGTCTTTCATAGACTTCAAATGACAGCTTTGCCATGAAAGAGCAATTTACTTTGAAAATGGCTTCTTATTCATGGTTTTAGAGCTGATTCCTTGTACTTTACGTGAAAACTTCATGAGTTGTCTCCAATCTTTAGCTTAAAGGATTCATTTCCCATTGGAGTTCTCTAGAATTTGTTGGTAAGTACTGTTGGGCTGTTACTGTGACAACACTTCCTTTTTTTTTTTTTTTTTTCCCCACCTTCTCCTTTTTTTCCTTTTTGATTGATTTTATAATATATTTTAAATAATTGTGCTCCTCATCTTTAAGGAGTCACAGAATTGCCTAGATTAATTATAATCTGATGGTGTCTTACTTCTACTGTTCCTGCATTAATGTAGACATCATATCCAGATGTTTTCCTATCCAGAGTATTTAATCTTTATATGTTCTAGAATTGAAGCCATTCCTTGATCCCTCACCTTTCCACATAAAATTTTGGTGAAATCCTTCCCTGGCTTGTCTCTATTGGATATGAGGCTACTGTAGCTGCAACAAGGCACTTCCATGCCTTCATGCCATCTGTCTCAGTAAACGTAACTTCTACAAGCACCGACTCTTGACTTGTCAAAAGGCAAGCTTTAGAGAAACACACACTTTCCCCTTGGAGTAATCTTTTTTTTTTTTGCACAGTGAGATCTATGACCTCAGGCTTGCATGTCCACTGAATCTCTGTTCTGGTTTCTCTCTCAGCTGTTAAACTCAGACATCTCAGTACTTCAGACATGCCAGTACTTCAGTACTGCAATGAATAGTGCTGCAGTAAGCACAATGGTAAGAAACAGCTTTCATGTGTGTACAGCATGCTCAAACTCTGCTGTTTCCAACTACATCAAAACCAACTTCAATTATGCCCTTAGTCCACACTAATATATGTCCTTCATGAAAACTGTTCTTTTTTTCAATTCTGCTATAATCTTTATTACATTTCCCTCAGAAGAAAAAAAAAAGAAAAAAAAAAAAGAAAAAAGTCAGTTACAGCCGAGAGTGCATATCAGAAACTTAGGATAAAGCACATGATAGAGAAACTATAATTGTTTCAATATCCCCAGAAGTCAATGTGAAGGTTAAACTGAAAAGGAATTCAAGTATGTTAAGAGAGAAACACACAGCATAATCCCCATGCAATCTAAATGCATAGTAACACTACAAAAAACCCCATTTGGTTAAGACTTTTAGAGCTTGTGATTCCAAATTTTGTTAAACTGATTTTTTGAACATATTGTATTTTTTTTTCTTGCTAGTTTCACACTAGTGAAGATAATTCACACATTTCTTTACCTTGGCATGTCTCAGAACACAGCATGAAGAATGCCAATGTTTTTGTGAATGTACATATTTAACCCCTCCACCACTGTTCTTTATTAGCATTTGAAAGAATGACTTTTAAGCAGTCAAAAATGCAATACAAAGTTTGTAGACAGACATTATTGTGATTATTATTATGGTGATGAACACTGATGTATGTTTGTCACTAACTTTATGTTTACAGGCTTGTAAGCCTTGTCTGGAAGCAGAAGCAGCAAGCTTAAAACTAAAATATATTCTGTTAAGATCTACTTAAATGGTAAGTTTATATATATTTTTTAAAAGTAGTTTACTAGAAGCTGATCTATTGAACAAAATAATTAGTGCAAAGGACTTAGTGTCCACAGCATATGCCTTTGGAAGGACTACTTTGGATTAATTTTAGTATGAACCAGAAAACTGAAGGCTCAGAGTATTAAGATGCACTCCTGGAGGTCATATTCTGGTTTGCTTTTATTCTGTAGGAATACCTGGGATGAATTCTGAGCTTGTTCCTTGCCGTGGATCAAGCAAAGCAAGCAGAGATGATTGGGAGGTCCTATTCAAAAGTGTACACACAACCTGCACCAAAATGGCCACATAAATGCATGCTGTCTTGCTTCACTGATTGATTTAATTAAATTGAGCTTACAGCAGCACTTCTCATCTTCACTTAAGCCAGTCTATATGTCTGAAAGCTCAGCTCTATCTGCCTATCCCTCCCATTCCTCTCAGCTTGTATAATAAATGACACAACTTTTTCCTACAAATTTTCCCTCATTTCTATCCTTAGAACTTCAAGGCTCCAATACTGCTGTGTGCTAAATGTGTGCATGCTTATTCAATGATCTTACTACAGAATAAGGGAATGAGCTACCTACACTCCCTGTCCCCTGCCTAGTTAGTTTACTGTTTCCTAAAATAGAAATGTGTCCAGAAATTGAAAATGTTCTTACCTGAAAGCATAACTGGAACTCTGACAATAATAAGCCCACATATAAATAAGTTCATGGCCACTTTGTAGCAGACACTGGCTTTTTTTTTTATAAAAGCTTCGAATTACGGGGCATAAAAGGACTACATAATTTACTTCCTACACATCAAGCTTCTTTTTCATCCTGAATTGGTAGAAGGATTGTATCTTTCCTTGGACTATGAGCAGTTTCCCCTCACAAAGGGAGCTCCACAGAACAGTGAAGAAAACTTCTGCAGGACTCATTTCACGCCCAAGGCAACATGGGAACCTCACTATTAGATAACTCTGGCACAAGTGTACTAATGGATGAGTAGATTATCATCAGACCAGAAATGCACATTTGTTTACAGGCTAGGAAACGGGTACTGTCTATTGTTTCCATCTATTATTTGATTGTGGACACCACTATTTAACATAAAGCATTTTGCTTATCTTTTCCTCTTCTATGACATTGTAATACGATACCTTCTCTTCTACATTACCATTCCCCAACCTGGCCATAGCCATCCCATCGAGTGAGCAGAAGGGGTGCAGCAGACTGAGTGTGGGAAGCACTTATTTGCCAGAGTTCTCTTCTGGACAGCTCCACCACTCCCCCTCACTGAAATGCTCTGGCTTTGTGGGTTTTTTTTCTGCTTTTCATGATAAGCCAAATTCTCCTCTCTGTCTAGAAAGGCTGTGGGTGTATTGTGCTCGATCTGGCAGTATGAGTGTAGAAGAAAAAATCTAAAAGATTTTTATACCTTAATAGGAAAGCTCCAATAAATCTTGTGAATACAACATCACTGATAAGGCAAGCACAGGTTTGAGGAGGGTGTTAAATTACAGGGGGTGCTGAAGTAGCTGAAAGAGTGATGTATGTAAGTCTACAAAGCAGGTACATCTTATCCACTGTAAAGGAAAGCCTAAATTTTAAAAGATAAGGTTTATGGCCTAAATGTACAAAATTATCATTTAAACAAAAATATGATGGTATATTTATTTTAAACAGACTCTCTTGTTTTTAGATATACATTAACAAAGCACAAGTGAAGTCAATAGACTTCATTAGCCTAACACTTCCAACCAGGCAAGGACAATCGAGCAGCTCTCTATCTTGCCCTAGTGCAACATGTAAAGTCTGACTCTTCTTTAAAACAGAAAAGCAAACAGATTAGTCAGAAGGTCGTGTGAACCCTACTGCAAATTACTTTCTTCAGATGAACATGAAAATGTAAACAGTCAAGTCATCTTAAGCTAAGACAGTGTCTTCCATAATGCCTATATTATTTGTACGAACTAACAGCAATGCAGTAGAAGACCTAAACCAGCTATTGAAACCCTGGTGCATTTGTGGGACTACGGATCTGAGGAAATACTGGGCCTACTTGCTCAACTAAAGATAATCCCAAAGACGGGGAGATAAATAACACTCACAAAACAAAACAAACACAAACCCCAAACAAACAACAACAACAACAAAAAACCCAAACCAACAAAAACAACAACAAAACTAATTCATTTAAAACCCCATTTTGATACGCATAATTTTTTATGTTGTTTCAACTTGCAATCATTTTGACATCACACAGCAATAGCAAATATAAGCTACAGAAGTTCTAACTACTTCCTAAAATAATTTCAAATGTCAGGTATGAAACCATCTGATGAGAAAAAGCAGACATTAGTGATAATAATTAAGTTCTCAGTAATGGACTGTTATTCCCAAGATCATACTCCTTCAGTATGAGAAAGTTGAGCTGAACTATGCAATTGGAATCCGTGGAAAGCAAGGGCTGCCATCCTGTAGAATGTGACTGAAAGGAGTATTTTTCCAATTTAAAATATTTAATTTCAACCAGTATAGGCTCAAGTGAGTCCTAATTACTGTGGTTCTCTATATTTTTATTCCCTCCAACAGAAAAAGCTTCTAAAACCACTTAAATCACTTCCATGTCATTAATGGTCTTCAGACTTCCTACAACAAACAGTAAGAACCAGAGCGTTACTAACAATGATACAGAAGCAGTCTGAGGACCATTTAGACTTCTGATCTCAGTGCATTTTGAAAAGAAGTGCAAAAGTTCTGCTGCATCACAGATGTAGTCTGCCCCTAACACATAGAGGTGATTCAACCTGCTCAAAAGCTACAATGGGTTTTGACAGCTAAGTCCAGGGATGAAAGGCACCACAGCTTTATCTCTCCTGAAGTACTTGTTCAAAAAAAAATAGCTGGCCAACTGATCTAAAGCAAACCATTTCAATATGATATACCAAAACAATTAAATTGCCTTACATCTGAGTGGAAGCATTTTTTAATGTTGTTTGTTTGCTTCTTTGTTTTTAATTAAAAAATAATAAAATTGTTTTGTTTTGCTTTTTTTTTTTTTTAATCAAAGCTCTACTTTCTGCATTTAAAACACATAAAATTCTCAACTACTTTAGAGACTGACATTCCTTGAATTTGAAAGGAAAACAGAAATACCTGCAAGAAACATGTATATTCGTTCTTCCAGTCTCCTTATCTTCTAATTTTTATTACAAGCAGTCAGAAAACAATTTTTGGCAAAATCTGAGGAAAGGAGGCTACTTGAAACCTTGTGTTCCAAGAAGAGTAGCATGCAGGGAACTAGTCACATGTCACCAGACTGCTGGGGCTGCTTTCTTGCCTGGCGAAGGCAAAAGAGCTTGTTTCCAAAACACTGACAAAACCCCCAAGGAGCTTTGCTCAGATTGTGAAGTTATGCTGGCATTTTCTTGACTATGTTTATAAGTAGTGATCACTTTACAGAGACATATGCCAAGAATCACTGGAAATTACTTGGGCAAAGTACCACAAGAACAGCTTATAATGTTTTCAGAACTGTCTGCATCAGTTACAAGAAACCGATTTCAGGATGAGAACTTAGAAGGAAACAAGGCTTCAAATAGTGATTTTATCACAGTCCCAAATGGAAAACAGAAGGTAAATCCATCTTACGATGCCCTAAGATATGAAGTTTAGGTGGATGAGCTACAGATGTAGCTCAAAGCAAATGTCCAGTCAGAAACAAATTAATCCTCTTCTTTCTCAAGAGTGGTAAGGTTGTCTAACCTTGACCTTCATCTAAGAGTCTGTTTTCTTAACTGGATGTATCTGATTTTAGTCATTCATTGGTGTTAATTGTCTTTCATACTGTTTAGTTTCCCAGCTTTTCAAAAAGGGAAATGGAATGATGATGGGAGAGTAACTTTTGCTTTTTATATTTTCACAATTTTATGATTTAGCCTAAAATAAAGCTCATTAGCCTATAAAAAAGGACACAGTGACCTTAAGATTACCATGCCCTCACTGTAAGGTAATATTTGAATAACACTTTGACATATAACCTCAGAATTTTCATGATATGGCACAAAAAGCTGAGTTCAGCAGCCTGACATCTCTGTTGTGTAACACATCTCTGATTTCTGCATGCATGTTCTGCAGCATGTCTCTACATGAGGAAATAAATACACATATGGATTAAAGAGTATATATTATGTAGATAGCCTCAGCATTCAGAGCTATATTGCACTTTCTTTGCCCTCAGTCCTGCTTTTTTTGCTGTAACATTGAGCCATCTCCTTTGAACACCCCCTGAGCAATCCCAAATTTATAAGCACACGAGAACAGCTCAGCCCAAAAAGCCACATCTAGTTTAGTCACTATGCAACCACAAATGAGCAACAACACAATTTTAACATAGCTTAAACCAAAGTGAAATTCAAAATGCTGCTTACTTTGCTGCTTACATGATAACAAAATGATGAGAGCAACAACAAACACTGAAACCGTTCAAGAAAGCAAACTAGAATACACGCTAAGTTTTCGTGTCAGATGCATCCTAGTGCTTTCTCTAGACTCTCTTCCTCCCTTGATGTAATTTTTCCCTTTGACCACATCTCAATTTACATCAAAAAAAGTCATTCTTTCTTGTAGAATGTGCAAATTGGATGTATGGTAAGAGACGAAGAAGGGTAGAGGTAACATGAATCTTAAACTGACGAATAAAAGAAGAACTGGAAAAAGAAGTTAACCCAAATAATCTACTCTCACATACTCAGAAATCTTTGAAGAGCTATGTGCATATTTCAAGTTGCAGCAGGCCTGCAGGCAGCTTTAATTTGCATGAACGGCTCTAGCACAGAAGCAGGAGGCTGGATGAGCAGATGACCTTGGCAGCATTCTGAGGGTCACTGAGATGGAGTTTCTTCAGTCAGGCTCAGAGGGACTCCTTTGGTAGGATGTATACCAGTATTTTCTGTCTTAAGATTTTTCTTTACTTCAGCAACCATAATTCCAGGTGCAGTAAGGCTGCAGAATTCTCAGTTGAAATGTGACTCTTTCAGAAATTTGAATATTTCCGTCTCCGGATATTATCTGTATTCTACTAAAAGAATGCATCTTGGGAACTTTCAAGTATTTTGGGACACTTAACAGGCCACTGCTATTCATGATGATGTTAGCCAACATAAACTGTGTATCTTATGAGGTTTGGATTAATTATCATCAAACCAGCATGTGAAGATCCACTGCATGCCCCTTTTCCTTCCACTTCTGAGATACAGCAGCAGAAAATATGCAGGTAGTATGCTTCAGGCAGCAAAAATGGCAGCATTACCATGGTTAGATACCTATTTCCTAATTAATTCAAACAGTTTCTGCTCACTACCCACTGATCAAGTCTGTTACATTTTGGCTGAATACCATTAAAGTGAACATAGTTATCACCCATGCTGTTACTATAGATAAACAAAAAACAATTCATTTCAAACATAAAAGATATTATCCTAATAAAAAATGAAAGAAAGGTACAATTCAAGTACCTAAAATTTAAACACAAACTCAATAAGCTTCTATGAAGCAGACACTCAAATTCCTATGCTAACAAGGAGGACTTTTATTTTTTTGGTGATAGTTCAAGTTTGCAATTAGATCAGTGTATTTCATGGCTAGGAGGATGAATAGGATAACTGCAGGAGCCAATAAAGATGATGAGATAACATAAGCTAAAATGGCAAACATATGTAGAGCTACTCCATTATTCCAACACGTTTCATCTTCTAAAAAACCTGGGCATACCAAAGATGAGACAGCAAGATGACACAGTGGAGACAAAAAGGCACATGTTATACAGAACTCTGCTCAGTTTTCTTGACCCAGAAATAATATCTCACAGTCTGATCCACTCATTCTTACTTTGTAGATTTGATTACAGAACCTCATACTCAGAAATGGAGACAAACTCCTTAAAAAGGCTCAGTTTAGTCGAAAACATTACATTTTAACTGTAGCACATTTTGCTTGGCAAAACAGATTGTCATAAATGCGTCATTTTTGCATTCACTTTGTGTTAGTTCCTTCTGAATTCAGTCTGGTTCAAGGTCTGTGTCCTGCTATTCATAGCCCTAGGAAATAATTCTTTTGTGTACGGGACCATTCTGGTTGAGTAAACTTAGACAGCTGAAAATCACAATAACAGACTTGAAAAAAACTAATAAAACCTAACAGGAAGAGCGTGATACACTTTCCTTTCTGAGACCTGCCTAAAAATTGGAATAGCAAAAAAAAAGATCCCTTCCTCAGACACTTCAGAAGGCAATTTTTCCTGTAGAAGCCCCTGCAAAATATGCATGATATATAGAAGGCCATCAGCAAAGGAGAACAGCAAGGTTGGGTCCCACACTGATACAGTAAATGGTCTCACACACACACAGGTTTTAACATTTACAACGAGAAAAAAAGCAGTTAGGATTTCTCAGCACTTTGTGAAGGGTTCAGCTCCAAATTAGGATATGGATATCTAAGCATCTACTTTTGAGTGATGCATCTAAGCTCTTAGATAGCCCTTGGGAAGCTAATACAGCCAGTGGAGCTACAGCTACCCAGTTGATCATCATTTTGAAAAATCGACGTAAGTAATTCTGTAACATATTCTCTTTAGCCCAGAAAATACCCTAAGAAATATAAAAGTGCTATTCATTTTGGTAGATCCTCCCATCACAAATTAGAATTAGGCTATTCATTACTCCTGCAGTTTTCCAAACTCTTGTAGTTTTACAAGGAGTCTCACATAATATTTCCTTCTTTAAAGCTCCAGTTTTTGTATTCTCTAAAATACATCAACATCTTATAACTTTCTTTAAAAAACACCCACAAAATTAGATATGGAAACTGAGATGGAAATGTGAACAATACACACTACAACATGAAAGTGATGAAAGACATATTCATTACCTGAAGATACATCATCAGCTTTGGTAAAATTTTCAAATATGAGTATGTAGAAGTACTGATGTTGGTCCTCCTCCATCCCTCAAGCTTCAGTTATGCAACATGTCACTGAAATCTCATCTACCTTAGTTGACCTTCCAAGTCCACCTGACACAGATACCTCCTCAGCACTGTCTGGTTTGAGAGCAGAGCTGATCAGTAACATTTCTTGTAATTACACCTATGAATTCTGATGACAGATCATTCCATGGGTGATGTGAGAGAGATTTGAACATATAGCTTAACTTGAAGATAGTACCTAGATCATACCTATATTTAGCAAAAACTGGCAGCTGCTTTTCATATGCACTTTTAAGACTGATGTTCTGTGTTTGATAAGGAAGAACTTCAACGTACATGAGCTTCCTCATCCTTTAGAATAATTACTTCTTCAACTTTGTCATCTCATGCACTTCTCTATATATTTTGCTTTATATCAATTACATTTTCCACTGTGTGTAAAGACACTTTTTAAAACTTTTTATTTTATTTTATAAAACATTTTCTTCACTTGTTTCTTCTTCACATAGTGAAGTGTGGCAGGTGCCCTGACAACAATCTAATAAAAGCCAGGCCTTGACAAAGACCTGATAAAGATTGGTTCTGCATCTCATGGACATTAAATGGTTCCTCACAGAGATTAACTGGCGCTTCAGCATCCAGGACCTTAGCCTGCCTTTGTCATGTGCTTGCCCCCAACAAGTTAGAATGGTAGATCCTCCTCTTGGATATACAGAACACTGTCCGAGGATACTTCTGTAAACTGAGTAGTATTTCTTCTGGATATATCCTTGACTGAGCCCTTACCTCCTTTGGGTGAGAAACCCCTTTTGGGTACCCTTGTGTGGGAGGTTTTCCCTTTTATGAGCGAGTGTGCACACAGTTCATCTTTCCAGAAAGTATATTCCTTAAATCTTAGGAATTAGTTGTGTAGAAGTATATTCCTGACTGACATCTGAAGTTGTAATTTAATTTTGTCAGAAAGAATGCCATGTCATTTTCATTACAATAAATCCACATTTTAGGTAGCTGCTGCTGCCTGTTTTGTGGATGCCTCCATGACAAGAAGTCAGCATTGCTGTTAAGAATAAATAATTCTCTACACAATAGTCATGATTTTCAATGTCACTGCAATGTTTTCCAGAATGAAAGAGGCAAATGACCAATTCTGAAACATTATTTTTGGAATAATTTTTTAAAAATCAAGCTTTTCAATTTTATTTTAATTACTTTATGCCCATATTATTAATCAAAGTCAAAGTGCAACTAAACATTTAAAACTGTCAAAAGATTTTTTCAGCATTTTTCTCTCAGAGAAAGTTTTTTTTCTTCTTCCTGATTTCAAACATACTCTAAAATCATGAGAAAATTCACAGTATTTAACTTCTATTCCCTGAAAAGCTCTGTTTTGAGGTCTGTTCAAAATACTGCTTGGCTTATACATGTTTTGTAAGAGGATCTGTCATGGAAAAAAAATAATCTGTGGATAAGTAAAAATGTCCCTCCTCTTATATGCTACTCAAATGATCCCTTACTAAAACTGCAAACTAAACAAAATCATTTTGTGTTCTATTGTATTTGCTTGCAGTTATACCATCATGAGTGAACTGCCTAATTACATAAACAGCCATGATATTTCTGGGTCAGTTGGCAATTGCATTTGGAGGCACAGGAGTCCCAAGGATTATTTGAAAGTCATAACTGGCAAAAGCTACATCTGCAGTATTTCTGTATTTAACTTAAAGGGCAATGATTCAGTCATTCAACATTTGTCCACCAATCAACCAAATGCCAAGTCATTATTTTAAGCCTCTGGACTCAATATGCAGATTTTGTTCCTTCACAAATGAAGTAGCATTTTTCAGATACTAAGAATGAGACTATTTTCAGAATTTGTTACACAATAGACAGGCTTTTAAGAAAGAAAATTCAGAAATTTACAAACATATTAAAAAGCCTTGTCCTCATAAAAGATGAGAATAGAATATATGAAATTGAATGTACATGTGAGATAAGGATAAATTGAAGCTCTAAATGTGTATATATTACTAAGTTGAACAGCTAAAACTCCTCTCTGTTTTCTCAGACATTTCTTCAGTTCCAGTTTCTTCTTCAGAATTATTCCTTGTTTACTGTTGTTTAAATGAGAAGAGAATTAGTGTATTTGAGCAGTGTTCTTGATTCAGAAGATCTAGTACAATTTTTTTTTCAGAGGCGAATTGTTGTCCATAAGCCTACTGTATGGAAGGGGACAGCTTTCACCCCAGTAAGAAATATGCAGAGTAACTGTCACCAGAAACAGCTGAGGAGTGGATGTGATCTGCTGAACCTCATGCTAGCCTTAATCTTGATGTTCTTTCTGCAGCTACCTTCTATTGCTCTAGCCTAATCCTGTCCTAGATTTTTCCCTACTAAATACTTCTGACAGAAATTTATGGCATCTTAAGATATCACAACCATAAGGATGGAAGATGAAATATTTTATATAATTTTGCATTTGCAGCACACTTTATTTCACTGTTCTTAGCAGGTATTAATGGCATGAACATGAACATCCATTAATTTGGATACAAATACTGAAGTCTTTACTCATAAATCTCAGTTAAAGTTTGTTTGCATAAAGACTAAATTTAGTCATTACATGTCAAAATAAATAAACAACTTCCCCCCTTCCACTCTCCACAAAAAGCTTTCAGTTGTAGCACTTGAAGAAAAAGGCACATTAAGTCCATAAATGAGTCAGACCAAACTACCACTTTAATCAAACTTGCAGCAGTTGGCTGTAAAACACTACAAAAAAAGTAAGAAAAACTGAAACACCCTTAAGGATAATTGAACAAGCCAGGACTGCCATCATACAGGGAATAAATATTGGAAAAACAATAATCTAGAAAGGCTGATGTGGAGAGAATAACATTAAATACCCATGGAAGTTAATTACTGGGAAAGTAAAAAGTGTATTGAAAGGAGAAAAAGAGAAAATAGACAATAAACTTGCTAAACTTGATTCTAACTACTCCTTCTTCTACTCCCTGTAGTGTGTAAATTACAGTCACCAATCTGACAGGAGTAGATCCACAGTAATGCAGGAAGAACAAAAATTTGGCCCACACTTTTTCTACTTTATTGAATTTCATCTGTTTCTCTTTATTGGAATTCTTGGTAACTACCATTGTGTTAGATTAGAAAATGACAGAACATTTCCAATTCCTTTTTTCCCATTTCAACATTTTTTTATGCTTTGGAGAAGCCATCCAGTGTGCATTCACTCCTCTTCAATAGGCAGCTGAATGCCAAAACCAGTTGTGGCATTTATTTGGTAGTCATTTTTTCTCCATACAGGTGAAAACCACCCTATTCTTTGATTACAGATACCTACTTAGCATTTCACATAAAAAAAAAAAAGACATAGCAAAGATGATATGAGAACATTCTCTAAGGAGAGGACTGAAGAATATAAATCATCTATGCATTTCAGTTGCATTTTGTGCTTCTCCTATTGGTCTCCAGCTGGAAGAAGGACAACTGTTTCACAGCAACAGCTGGAAGCAGCCCAAAGAACATGAAATGGAACGTGGGAGGTGTAGTGATCCCAATCAAAAGACTATTGTACATTGAGGAGATAGTGATCCACATACCACGCAACCTGAGTTGCCACAAGCCTGTGCTGTTCTATACTACAGGACATACACAGCATGGCTTTCAGGACTGTGTTGTGTTGTGCTTATCCTTTGGCTGCAGCATAAGCTTAGGTGGCTAATTGTTAACAGAGGAGGCTGCAGGCAGCTCATACTCAATACTTGGTTCCACCACCTCTGTGTATTTTTGCCTTAAAGTGAAGCAGCAAGTTCTGATGTGAACATACATTTCTTTCACCTTAGAAATGATGCATAGAATTGTTTTCCTCCAAGAAAATACTAGAATTCCTCTAAAGACTACAGTTCTGGCAAACGTCTC
The DNA here is from genome assembly GCA_024605025.1 of Megaceryle maxima. NCBI lineage: Eukaryota > Metazoa > Chordata > Aves > Coraciiformes > Cerylidae > Megaceryle > Megaceryle maxima. The sequence continues at coordinate 16,693 of JANHGN010012760.1, forward strand.
CACAACCAGGATCTGCAACCCATGCTGTGCCCAGACTGGAGGTCCATCCAATGATACTGCACAGCTTTGGAATACCACACATTATGAAGGACCATGAGATTACCTCTTCTCTTTTCCATTTTTCTGTTGGTTCCAATCAATGGTATTCTTAGCAATACCTTAAGGACTCTGACTTCATTTCTTACTGTGATGATAGTGAACACTGCCACAACACAAAAGCAATACAGACTTAGAGTTATATTGCCCTGAACACTAAAACTCTTGCTACAATTTTAGTAATATCATAGTTCTTAGTGCAGTAGAAGTACATTGCTATCCTTCTTTAAAACGTCAGTTATAAAACTGATACACATCTCACAAATTTACAAACTTTCATTATAATTCCAATGCTCACTTGTTCTCAGAAGCAGCTTAAGTAAATACTGAAGGGCAATTTCATTGAGCCCTAATTTAAATAGATTGTATTAAGAAAAAAAGTATTTTAGAGAGATGAAATGAGAGATAAAGATTTACATAGAAAAACTTAACCTGCCTTTCTCCAAACTGTATCAGTGCAGCACCATGCATTCAAGACTACTGTAAGAGATATATTCTATCATGCTTTTGAATAGAGACTGTATCATGTGGTACCTGATACATGGATAGGAGGAGAGTACATGTCCCATGCCTTGATGTTAGCAAGGCACCCTTTGATACCATCTCCCATAATATCACTGTAGCCAAAAAAACAAATACAGACTGGATAAGTGAATTTAAAAAAGTGGGTAGAAAACTGGCTGGAATGTTGACCTTGGAGGGTTTCAATTAGGAGTTTAAAGTTCATCTGGCAGCCAGCTAACAAGAGGCATCCCTTGGACTGACAGTAGAGCCAACAGTATTTAAAGTCTTTTTTTAAGAATCCAAATGGTGGGTCAGAGCTAACTCTTGAAAAGTTTACTGACAACATCAAAGACAAACCTAGAGGTGGACAGCAGAGGATGAGAGGCAATAGACACAGGCTGCAACACAGAACCCTATGATGCTAGAATTGTTTGTGTTAGATGGGACCTTCAAAGATCATCTAGTCAACCCCATTGCCATGGGCAGGGATATCTTTCACTAAAAAAAGTTGCTCAAAGCCCCATCCAGCCTGACCTTGAACACTTCCATGGATGGGCATCCACAATTTCTCTAGACAACCAGTGTCTCACCACCCTCGTCACCAAAAATTTCTTTCTTTTATCGAAATTAAAACTACCCACTCACAGTTGAAAGCCATTCCCCCTTGTGCTGCCATTACAGGCCTTGGTAAAAAGTCTTTCTCCATCCTCCTTTAAGATTGAAAGACTGCAGTAAGGTGTCCCTGGAGACTTCTCTTCTACAGACTGAACAACCTCAACTCTCTCAGCTTTACTTCATAGAAAACACAGGATATTCCAACTTTAGGTACAAATTCATAGTGAGGGTGATCAGAACAGGTTATGCAGACAGGTGATAGAGATATTCCCTTAAGAGATACTAGACTCATCTGCAAAAGCCCAACAACTTGATCTAATCAGTTTCCTTGGGTGGAGAAATAATATATAATATAGCTAAAATTTGAATCTTCAACAGGTTACAGTGCAGTTGGAAAAGGAATTCTCTTGACATCCTGTGAATGCTTCCAAAATCTCAAATATCCTTCCTGTCCTTTAACAGAATGTAAAAGGGAAGACATTTGAAATTCTCACAAAGTTTTTTTTTTTTTTAATTTTGTCTAGGTCATTTGGTTATGACCTTTAAGACAATTGTTTCACTAAAATTAGCTTATTTTTCAAAATGTCATTTGGTGGTGAAAAAAGTGAGGTCTTTCACTTTGAAAAGGTCAAAAAGCTTTGACCTTTTCAAAACTCTTTTGAGAAAAAAAAAAACACTGTCAAAAAAGTTTGTTTTGTGAATAGCTGAATGTAGTTGTTACAAGAAAACAACTCCATTGTGCAGACCCACTGCTCACATTAAAAACTTTGTGGTATGGTGTTCTGTAATGACACACAGTCTGACTTAAAATGCTGACTCTTTCACCTTTTTTCTGCTTGCCTAGAGCAAAATTTCATTTTCCTTCATGAATAGCAGCAATCTACCAGGAAACAACAATTTAACCTCATTTACTAACATATTTTTACCTCTAACCATAATTTAAAATAATAATCACTAATAAAAATCCATACAATTCTAAATATTTAAATATTTTTAATACTGCATAGTAGATATAAGTAAGAGAAGCTAAAAAGGAAAAAGTTTCTTGCTCCATGATAGTGAGCATTCTTGTCTGACTTACAATGTTTTTCTCAGCCTGTCAGAACTGCAGCACCTCTGGGCATGACATTTCTCTTGGATGAATGTCTCCTGCACAGTTTGTTAGACATTGCATACTGATGCATTGTTTCCCCAAAGCTGACATCATTACAAGAGGTGTTATCTTTTTCATGTTGACAGAAATACTGTCCAGCTTTTTTTTAAGCAATCTGCTCCTCTTATCTTTCATTCTCTTTTCCCCATTCCTTTCACAGAGTATTTCTTTTAAGAATAATATTTTGGGCAATTATTGGTCCCTTCTGCTACTTGCTGAAACAATTGCATACAGCTTTTGACTGAAACACCAAGAAACAAATCCTCCACATCTCAAATAATTAATTGGTTTTTTTTTGTTTTTTTTTTCCCAAGGTTGTTTTGGAATACCCTTCTAAATAAAAGGGCTACATCATCATATTCATTCCTGTGTCACACTAATAATTTATTTGAATTTTGATTTTAGTAATATACAAAAAACTGAGACACCCATACTCAGTCTCAGGTTTCTAGTATCATTTCAGAGTTCCAGGTTCATAAGGAATTAAAAATGATCAATATTTAAGTAATTTCATTTCAGTTTTCTAATTGGATCTATGAAGATGGACTTTTATTCACTTATATACTTTCCAATTCATTCTGAAGTCACTTGAACTTCTGTGAAAATGCATAAGCCTATCAGACTGTTTCAGACTGCAATGCCATGATTTAAAATTGTGCATGATGGTCATATAAGGAATGAATTATGGAAAACTTCTTTGACAAAATTGATAAGGTGTTAGCAACATTAATTCATCAGCTTCTATCAAAGTGCATGAATCACTCATAGGAGGAGAGAGAAGGGGAAATTATGTGGCTCACTGCAGATTGTATTAAGAAAAATTAGGAATTTAAATTCCCTGCACCCTCATACAGCAAGACAGAAGTGCATGTAGGACAGCAATTCAGAATACCTAAACCAGACTTCTGAAAAGAGAGTAGATGATGTGAATACCTTTGATTTGCTTATCAAGTCGAAGCAATACAGTTGATCAGATCTATCCATATACACCAAACACAAGGCCAAATTGCCCAGAGTATTAGGATCAGAATGGGGTAAATATGACAAAAATGAATGTCAAAACTGCAAAGGCATGTCATACTCATTTCTCTACTTCTCTGACAATATCTCATGGTTTTGATTTACAGCTGTTCAGTAGTAGTCCTCAACTGAGTAAAAGCTGCCAATTCTATATGACTACCCAGAAATAATTGTATCTTCTTTCTATCACAGTAGTTCCTGGAGGTCGTAAGAAGATGGTGGTATCCTCATTCCCATGACAGTCACTGTCCATCAAACAACAGCCCTTTGTGTGAGCAGTCTGTGACACTGAAATAAGAATAGCTGAAGGTGGATGCAAAGCTGGAAGAGAAGGGGCTGTTGAGCTCTTCATGGGGAAGATCCAGCCCCCTGAGATGCTCCAAAATCCCCCTTCAGCAGCACTGGTGCTCCTGACCTTGGCACGCAGAGGAAATTTAGAAGGACCAGCAAAGCAACACAGAGAATGAGTAGAAATTAATAAGTCTTACTGTATAACAATTTTGAGGGTATTATTCCTAATGAAGTTGTACTGCATTATTTTGGGAATAAAAGCATTTGCATTATGATAGTTGGATATGACAACATTTGGGTGTATTTCAGTGTGATTGCTCAGGTTTCAGTTAGGCTAACAATAAATCCCTATCTCTACATATATATGATGCATTTTATTCTTCCAGACAAGATTTTGAGTATAACAGTATTTAAGCAATTAATGCAAATTTCAATGGTCTCTTGGCAAACACCAGCTCTGAATTATGTAGCTATGCAGGAACCGAAGCACAAAATCACCTCCTTAATGGTTTTCCAAGGAAAAAAAAAAAACAAAACCAACCACAAAACAAAAGAAACAACAAACAAAACCTTCAAATGTACAAAGCAGGAGGATAATTTCTGCAGAAGTATTGTAGCCTTTTTAAAATCTCTCCCTTTGTATCAGATTTTTAACTGCATTAGCTGGAGTATTAACTGCTATGGAAACTGTTACTGTTGCTGCAGTGACAGCAGCAGTGGTCAAAACTGTGCTTCAGACACAGAAATGCAAACAGAAGCAGTATTCTGCTGCTCGAGATTTTGGGTTGTTTTTCATGTACAAACAGGTTATACAGGTCTGAGACAATTCAGACAGGAAGGAGCCAGAACACTGTAACCACTGTCTGTCAGGGCTGCCTGATTTGAACAGCAATATCATGGCTGCTGCTAAAATCACTTGCAGGTGCACCAGCAGAGGATAGCAGTGGCATGGATGGACCAAAACTCAGCACGGGACCTCCATTTTCGTGACAGTACCCATGCGTCCTGAATTTTTATTGCCTTTGAAATCAAAGTTGCTCACTCCTCCCTCCTGGGCAACACCCTGGAGTACTTTGCCACCCATCTCTTGCTTATGGCACTCTCCAGGGATAAACTGCCGGCCCTCTCTTACAACCTGGGCACAGCTTGCTTATTCTTTCCATCCTGCAATAAATAACAGCAAAAGCAAAAAAGTCCATTTTACTTCTCACTCATTGTTCAGAGAAAGTAATGATGTAAACACTTGAACTACATAAACAGAAAGTAGTATTGGTTATCTCAAATGGACTGAAGCTCTTCTGTTCTAAGCAAGTAATTCAGCCCATGCCTAGATCTAGAGAAGATCTGGAAATAGGAACTTAGAATTATAGGAGGATAGGAAGAATATTTTGAAATTTTTTTTGTTGTTGTTGTTGTTATCTTATGCCATAATGTCCATAGTCAGAAGTAAAAACTATGTTATTAAAAAAAA
>JANHGN010012760.1:22544-71882 GCA_024605025.1 Megaceryle maxima
TTTTTTTTGTTGTTGTTGTTGTTATCTTATGCCATAATGTCCATAGTCAGAAGTAAAAACTATGTTATTAAAAAAAAATATATATATCTCATAAATTTCATCTTGCTTATTGTGACTGAGACCAAGAAGAACATTTGCCATTTTCCTTATAAGCTGCTGAAAGAGCAGCTTAAAAAAAGGTAAGGTCTGACTTTCTTTAGTAAGCAATGGGGAAATAGTCCAATATACAAATATATGGAGATAAAATTTCCTTCCAGGACTAGCAAAATTAAATTGAAATACTCTTTCCAAATGTTGCTGTTGTCACAAATTATATCTGTTCTACAAATTAAATCCTGAGCTGGGAATACCATAAAAACCAGAACAGAGTGCAAGCCACCAGAAGTTCAGTAAAGGAAGCAATTTTTAAGCACATCTGCAACCTGATCTAAAGATGTCTCCACCTGTGGCAGGGAGGTTGGAACTAGGTGATCCCATCCAACTCAAGCCATTCTATGACCCTACATGATTTATGAAGTTGCTATAAAACAAACTAAATATAGATGAGGCATTCATGACATAGAATCAATCCCCAGATAGTTTATGCATCAAGAAAACAAAAATAAAATGGAATCTATGTATCAAAGAAATAAATATCTTCTAACACTTGTTATCTTTCTGTTAATTTAGCAGAATAAAATCAGTTTCATTATTTTCACTGATTTCTCAACAGTCTGCAACTACACAAGGATTCAGTAGTTCGTTCAGTTTAGCTGGTTTTGAAAGCATCCTAATGACTGACAGGATGACAGAAGAGGTTTGACCTGACTACCACTTTCATAATGAAGTTTCTCTACTCAAAGAGAAATGTAATTCAAGAGTTGTATTACTTCTTTTGAAAGGAATCTTCCATACTTTGAGACAGTGACCCTAGTACAGTCTTTTTTTCCCAAGACTACTCAACAACGAGGACAAAAAGGAAATAAGCTATTTGAAAAAAATTATTTTCATGTTGTAAGATGGCTGTTTGCTCAAAACACAGAACTAGGGGTACTTTATGAATCTAAAGCAATCAGATTAACTTTTCAAAGTAAAAATTCTCTCTAAAATAAACAGACAACATAAAACTATCCTTACCTTGAGAGGTCTACAAAGGTCATCTTGTTTGCTGGCTGAATACTGGTTGCTACTATAATATATGCTCAAATGTTTTTTATAAGTAAAGATAATACATTTACAATTAATTGCAATCAGTAACTGCTCCTTAAGCTGTAAAACTGATACAAAACTGATGTCTTTCTTGCATAAATACAACATATTATTTCTCATGTTATACTAATGCATTCAAGATTAGTGCATTTTTAGTATATGTAAGAAATTCACCATCTGTATAATTAAAATAAACGTAAATTATTAGTAGATATGATCTGTTAAAGTATCTTGACCTGAATCTTATTGGAAAAATATGCACTGAGATATCAATTGACATATTTTTCTCCAGCCTTTCTTTCATTTGCTGTACTGAGATTAGGACTACCTGGCTCAAGGATCATCCTTTTAATATTCTACTATTTTAGCTATTATATTGCTCAAACATTATGTTAGGAATAAGCCACACAAACAAAAAGTGCGTCATTAAATCGGTAACATTCAGCAACTGTAAGAATATTCTGACATTAAAACCAAAACAGAACAAACCAAACTAAAAAAACACCCAAACACAACATTATACAGAGATGTAATAGATGCCATGTCAAAAAAACCCACATTGCCTTAAAATTTAACAGCACAGGTAACTGCTGAAACTCCTATATCCAAAAAGAGTGAAATGGTATTTTTCAAAACACTTATTATAGTTTTGTTCAGTAAGTAGTGGTTCAAGGTCCATCAAATGGTTTTGTATTACATTCATATCCTAAAAAATTTGCTCACTACTTACACAGAAAAGCTTCCACTAAATTTAATGGATTTTTTCCTGGCTAAGGAGCCTCAAGATCTCTGCATTAGTGTATTATGCACCATTTGATAAGTGAGAAAGTAATGACTCAGAAAATGGTAATAATTTTGTTTGGCCTGCTCACTCCTAAATGGTTGAAAATATCTTCCCTTATAAATTGTAACTGCCATAAATCCTATGTCTTCAAAACTACATTTTCACCAACATGAAAAAGAAAAACAAAGCAAAACAAGGTGGCATATTAATTCTGCTTTTAGGCTTGCTTTTATGATGTCTTCAATCATGGACAAAATATGGGTCCTTCAGATAAAACTGCCATAGCAATGAATCAGCTATAAGTTCTCTGAGTGTCCAAAGAAGCAGCAGGAAAATACCAGCTCAGCCAAAACAGGAGACATGGATGACTTTGGCACAACCAGGACCACCAGCCAGGTGACAAAATAATGCAGCACAGCTCTCATGACAATAAATCAACATTCAATATATGAATTGTGGCTGAGCTTTTATGCATGCTAATTTTAATAATCTTCAAAAGACTAATTTTCAAAAAAAATTATTTTAATACTCTTGATTAATTATATTGATAATGGAATATGTATTAGAAAGCATATAAGAGTCTTTTGTGTAGTGATATTTTATAATTTCTTTTTGCTTTCTTTCTAATACCTGTTTGCATAGGTTGCCTAAACATTATGACCTCCTGAGAAGACAGCAGTTCCTTAATTGTCTAAGCATTAACTGTCACAGTTTTTCAGCAAACATCCACTTTTAGAGTGAGGATACCAAGGAAAAGAGTATTTAACATGCCTTTACACAGGATCTCTGTGATAGATCTATTAACTCTCATTCCTTTGTGTTCAGCAGAAAACTGCTTTGCTTTCCTGTGGTCGTTTTGTAAACTCCATGAGTAAATCAAAGTGGGGCTCAGAAGATGACTGAAAAAGTTTTAATTACCTATTGCTGCTACACAATACATTAGACAAGAAGTTGTACAGAACAATTCTGCATGCCTGGGATGCAAGAGACATGAGGGTTTTGTCCAAAGTGTATATAGCAGAAGGATTTGCAATGTGCTGATTTAAAAAAAAAAAAAAAAAAAAAAAAAAAAAAGGTTTAGAAACACAGGAGATTTTTCTTCTTCTCTAGGTATAATACTGAATTTATTATATAAGGACTAAAAGTAGATTGAAAAATACTGGTGTTGCCACTAATATTTATTCAATAGGGTGATTTAATAATAGATATTTAAACCCAAAGTATGAAGCTTTAGTTCATACAGATGACTGAAAGGTCTTCTCAAACTGCAGGTCTCCCATAACCCTCCTGATTCTCCCAGCAATTTTCTACTGATCATCACATCTTTAGTTCCTTTATGTAGAATGCAACAGCTTTATCTGGAGGGGTACTGAACACAAAATTCAGCTCCATCCCAGATGTATCTATTGCCTAATCATTGGACCACTCTCCTAAAAAATGGGCACATGGGTTTGAATCCCTTTCACATCTGAATAAACTAAATGTTAGGCTATTGAATAAAGATGGGAAGGCATGACAGTAGTTCCCAGAAAGAAGTTCCTTTATTTAATTAATTAATTATTTAATATACTGAAGGAACTCTTAGGTCATGAAATTACTCAGGACTGAAATCCCAAGAGGATGGTAGTTCTTCCCAGTAGTGCTGAATAAGGTGTGCAAATCTCAGAGAAAGGTAACTTACCTCTGTGTTCAGCACTTCTTATGGGCTAATTCAGTCTTCTTGCTCAGCGTGGCGCTTTTCTAAATGATTTTTCTGACACATGTAACTCTGATATACACTGTATAGGAAGCCTTTGTATTTTAGTAACATAGACTTAGATACCAGCTAATATCTAGTATTAGATGTCTCTGCTGTCATTCAGCAAGATCTAGAGAGACTGGAGAGCTGGGCAAAGGGGAATCAAATTAAGTTCAACAAGGACAACTGTATGGTCCTACACTTGGGGAGGAATGACCCTGTACCAGTACAGGTTAAGGGTAGACGTGCTGGAAAGCAGGTCCATGGAGAAGGACCTTGGAGTCCTGGTGGACAATAAGATATCCATGGGATGGCAATGTTCTCTTGTGGCCAGGAAGTTCATAAAGAAAAGTGCATCCAGCAGGTCAAGGGAGGTTAGGTTCTCCCGCCCCTCTACTCTGCCCTAGTGAGGCCATATCTGGAGTACTGTGTCCAGTTCTGGTCTCCCCAGTTCAAGACAGACAGGGAAATACTAGAGAGAGTCCAATGGAGGGCTACAAACATGATTAAGGGACTGGAACACCTCTCTTATGAAGAAACACTAAGAGACCTGGAGCTAAACAGCTTGGAGAAGCTGAGAGGGGATCTTACTAATGTTTACAAATATCTGAAGGGTGTCAAGCAGAAGGGGACAGTCTCTTTTCAGTGATGCCCTGTGAAAGGACAAGAGAAAATGGTAGCAAGGTGAAAACAGGAAGTTCCACCTCAACATGAGGAAAAACTTCTTCCCTGTGAGAGTGACTGGAACAGGCTGCCAAGAGAGGCTGTGGAGTCTCCTTCTCTGAAGAATTTCAAAGCCCACCTGGATATGTTCCTATGTGGCCTGCCCTGGGTGATCCTTCTCTGGCAGGGGGGTTGGGCTCCATGATCTCCAGAGATCCCTTCCACCTTCCACCATTTTATGATAAGCACTCGATCACATTCCATACACAAAAGAGAAATCAAAGTGATCAATGACTGAAAACTGACACAATAACTTTAATTTCTATTTAGAAAGCCCTAAGTAATAGGCAAAGTGAGCACCAGCTTGACAATATGGTTCTTTTCTAGACTTGTAATTCGTACACAGGGCATAACCAAGACCTGATGAGTAATTTGCACAGATTACCTCCTGGCCAAAAGGAGAGAGGCATTCTGTGAGAATGGCTCAGTTGGTAGTTGTCCTGTTACAGAATGAGGAATTATTTGATTGTGATACACAATGTAAGTGCTCTGTTCTCATTAAAAATGAACATGCTGTGGGAGACTTTTACCACTTACTCTACAGGTACCCACTGTGAAAAGCTAAGACATAATGAATATGTAATTTGAATATGTCTTTCATGGAAAAATCCAATGAACCCAAAATAAAACTTGGGAAGAACCCCCTAAGGTTAGATATAATTTTCCTTGCCTGTTCTACCTACAGTTTTAAATGAGGTGACTTGTCATCTCTGAGCTATAACACTTTTCCTTTCACATATTTACTGGATTGCCATGTCAGACTGTGGTACATAGTACTATAATAGAATAGACAAAGTATCTGTTACATATTATAGCTGGAGTTCTATCTGTGCCACAAGGAAATTATAGAGTCTATACACATATTGTATAATGTGCATGGTATTTCTGTGGAAATTTTTCATTCATCCTCAGCTATCTGAAGTCTGCCTGCTGCTTGTAGGGATGGTGTCTGATATTCTAATCATCTGGGCAGGTCCTGCAAATGCTCTCTTTTAGGGAAATCAGAAGCACTGACACAGTTTTTCTTCTTTTTTTTGTCAGTCCTCAAACATAAAACCAAAATAAATTTTTAAAATCCCACTACATTTCAACTAAAAATGCAGAAATTAATTATAAAATGACAGGTTTGAAATCTTGTGACCAAGCTTTCAAAGTGAAATTATTATCTTTAAGAGGAATATCCTAGTCTCAGCACAATTTATACAATACCTACTTCCAGTATTAAAAATGGTCATAAATTCAGTCTTTAGTCTGTGAAATACAGCATTATAAACATACTATGTTTATACTACACAATGATTTTTACATGTCCCTCTGATACATCTGCAGTTGTACGTTTGAAAACTAAGTCACCTGAAGCACTACAGAGTAATAATGGTCAACAAATTATACTTTGTGTTATTTCTATAAATAATCCATTTTGCCTAAGTATCATACATAGACTATAGAGCGGGAGAAGCACCAGTGTTTGCAGAAGTTTGCCAGATTGCCCATGGCTTTCCTGATCATTAGTTCTATAGCCACTTCCATTATATTACACACACCCATAAAACCTGCTTATCTGATAAAATGCACACATGCATCTGCAATGTTTCATCTGATTTGAAACATAGTAAAAGGCTTGAGTGTATCTAGAGCAAAAGGTAACACGTCTGTAGTGCTATCACATTTTCCCATGATCAACGTTAATTTTCAGTTCTCAAATGGCCAGAAAAATAATTCCTCTTTTACTTTCAATCACTGAATAATAACTTTGGACAGTGCTGAAATGGAGTCTATTAAAATATTTTGTTACTGTCATCAATAACTCTGCTACACTTAAAAATAAATAATTTTAAAAGAAAGTAAAAGTTATTAAATGAGCCAGATTGTCTCCTTCATGGAGCATAAAGCAAAAGTCAAAAGCAGAGCAAATCAAAGAGAGAAGTAATCAGACATGCTAAGAAAAAAAAATAGTTTTGTTCTACATTCAGCACATGTATCTGTATTTGAAAAGTTAATTAAGACTGCCATAAACACAGTTGACTGCATTTAGTTGTTTTTAAACACCCCAAAAGGACCTACACATAACAATACATAAAAGTATAGAAGACCCACAGATTTGGACACAGGAGCCACTACAGAAGCTCCTTTTTGGACAAAGAAATTTTCTTATCTGTTCAGTTCTGCTGCATTACTATGTTGTATTTAATAAATCAAAACATACAGAATCCAGTTCTATAAACTCTGAAGCAAGTTTTAACTCATAAAAAGGCTTATCAATGGTGTGGTGTGGGCAGGGGTCCTACCCTACCAATCTTCTATTGTGTAACTGTGTAGCACTCTTGATTCTCAATCTTCTTCAGACCTCATAGTCCCAAATCATCTCAGCTCTGGTCTTTAACAGTCACTTGGCTGAAGAAAATACTTACTCTGAATCTGAGGAAAATTGCTTAGCATTTTTGTTGTGTTACAGTGAAGATGATTTCAAACTTTATACCAAAACACAAACAGATATAAAGTGTTACATGACGTCTGGTCAGACCTTACTAGTTAAACAATAACCACTAACTTATTTTGTGTATCTGAATCCCACTGCAAGTGGGAAGGAAGTAAAGAGCCTTCTCTTTTTCCAAGGCCTCTGCAAATGCAATGCAGACTTAACAGCAGTCCTAGTCAGCACTCAAGGGAATATACATATTGCTGCCAAATTCTCTGTTGAAGAGAAAAATACAAACCAAGAATGATAACAAAACATGGAATAAAAGCCCTCCTATGCCCTTGTGCTGATAGCCACTGGTCTGCTGTGCTAGAGATCGCTGCTATATGCCTCCCCTTTCAAGGGATGTCACACTGCTATGAGGCAAAATGTCTTCCAGTGTCACAATGGGAGCAGCACTGTAAATTTAGCCCATAATTATTTATGTGAATCCTTCAAAAGAAAATAATGGTTTTATGCTAAGAAGAACTTCCGAAAGCTTCTAAGTGCAAACTTTAAAAGTGTATTATTCGCTGAGGTGTCTCATTCCCACTGAAGGGCATGTGGGCCTAGCTAATGTGAAATGTATGTAGTATGAGCATCTTTATCTCCATCTATTCACATGCTAAAGGGAATAGTACTTTGTTTCCTTCAAAATAAAAATTGACAATAAAAGGCCTTTAAAATTAGTCAAAAGTCCACAGATAACTTAAGTGCTGCTTATAAACTACTAACTCAAAATGAACCCATGCTCTCATTCTTAACTTTATATTTGAAATACATATGCATTACAGGAACATTGAAATGTATAAATTAAACAGAAGCTTCACTGGTTTGAATATGAATGAGGTAATGACAAATCTGATATTAGTGTTCCTTGAACATGATCAACCGTGTCGCTGGGCACTACATGAGTACAAGCTCAGACAGTTACCTCACATTTTTTCTTTAATTTAACCTGTTATCAAGATGTTAGGTCCAGTGTTCCTCATTAATTTGTTATGAATATATTATGTTTATATTAACTTCTGAAAACATGTATTTCTTGGGGTTTATAACATCAGGATGTATTTCATATCCTCAAGACACCAGCACTATGAACTGTATAAAAAATTCTATTTACTGTTACAGGTTTAATATGCTCAGCTACTTTACATGAGACATACGGTATTAGAATTCAGAGGTTGGAAAACTTTGATTAAGATGAATAATAGAAAAAAGGTTTGACAGGATATTATTTTACCTCAGTATATAATTTGCAAGTGTATAAGATCTCATCATCCATATAACCAAAGTTATTTTTAATCAGGAAGATCAAGGATTAATCTTCAATATTCTTTCATCACATAAGCTTTTATCATATGTTAATAATATAACTTTTATGTAATGTTAGATGTTGCAATTCATCAAACAGTAGAAAGATTAAAGTAAGAAAGAGAAACATATGTAGGCCATACTGAAAAAAATATAGATGAAATAATTAGAAACTAGAAAAGTAAACAAACACTAAATGCTAAGAACAAACAAATGCCATCAAAAGAAATTTAAACAGAAACATGAAAATCTGCCTCACACAAAATTAGAATATCCCTGGAGAGCACACATTCTTAATGATTGCATAACAAAATAACCATTTTATTTATTAGTTGAGGAGGTCCTCTTACTTTGGTTGGCAAATGTACAAAATTATCCTTTCAAAAAAACCCCAACCTGTTGTAAGCAGGATTCATTAATAAGTGCAATACAACAATATGCCCCTTAGGGGAAAAGGGTTTGTAAATTCATAAATTGTTGAACATAATGGAAGCTTTTAACTGAAGAAAAACAAATCAGTATACAGTACAAGTGTGATGTTTAAATATCAGATGCAATGTGGAAACTGAAATGTATCTGAAGTACCACTTAATCATACACTTGTCTAGAAGCTAATCAGTTAAAAAATGTATCTAATTTTATAACATTAAATAAATTCTGGTGTAAACATTTCACATGTATTTGTTAGCGAAACACTAAATTTAAGGACAAGATTATGGGAATGTATTGTGACTTCTGGAGTACCTTGCTCACTGCAAACTGGGTGAGCCTATGAAAGATTTTTCTTATTCCAGAAAGAGCAGGTTTCTGTCCCTGCGTGTCACTGAGCTGCAGCTGTCAGCCAGAGAGAGCCCTTATCTTAATTTTTTTTTTCCTGAAGATGGCGATCAAAAGAGAAGATGCAGCCTCCTATTGTGATTTACAAACATGCTCTCTTGCACTCCTGCAATTCCCCTGCTGTCTGGAGACTATCATGGCACTACATCTCCTAATGTTTGATATTCTACTTAACCCCTAGCTACTAAGAACATCTGAGAGGAACAAATACAGAAGAAGGAACAATCTCTCTGCACCTTCACACCATCATGGACTGTCACATCAGGAGTGTGAAATTGCAGTAAGGGAAAGGGGTGAGACTCTGCAAAGGACACAAAAGAAGAACATGTGGCTGTATGAGCTGGGAACCTCCATCCATTTGGCACAATCAGCTGCTTAAAACAAATCATGCTGCTCACCTCTGAAGCACTGACACAGGATGATGATAATGTGGCAGATAATACCTTTCTGTCCACTTGCTTTAGTGAATGGGCAGTGGCACATGCTGCCTTAGTAAAACAGTTCTCAGAAAATGAAATGATCAAGGAAGAAGCAGGAAAAGAATGACCACGACTCTGAATGTGATGCAAGACAATCTGCCAATAGCAGGTCACAGCACACCTAACAACTCAGTATTTCCCTGGAACAGAGTATTGGAGAGTGGGGTAAACTTTCTGGGACAGAGACAAGTATCCCTTTAGTCCAATATTCTGACTGTCTCTCTGCTTTGGAATGAAAATGTCAGAAGCTACCCATAATCACATTGTCCTGGTCTCATCCAACCAGCAGTTAGCTGAAGTACTAAAGGATAAACACTTACATCTTATGTTCAGTTTAATTTTAATTGTGAAACCTCTCATTTCTTACAGAAGTAATTCTTACTATGAGCTACAGCTGTACTTTGTTTTGTTTTGGTTTTTATCTTTTTTTCTATACTGAGCAGATACAATTAATTTAGAATGCAACAAACTTAAGCAACATTTCAAGTTACTCCTCTCAACCTGCATTAGCATGTGCCTATAAACAGCATCATTAACTGACTGTCAAAATACTTATTCAACTAGTCTTGTTTCTCACTGAAGTTTCTCACTATTCTCTCTTCCTGACCAAGCCAAGCTATTGTAGCACCTGTGTCTGGAAAGGCCCTGCATCTCTGACATAATGGCTTCATTTGAATGGCTGATAAAAATGTGTTATATATGTAATGTCCTTATAACCAGGATTCAAGCCTCCAAACACAGCCTAAACCTTTATGCAAGTTTATAGAGAGTAACATTCCTCTTTCTCAAATCTTATATTACAGAGACTATGTTGTACATTTTGAACTAGAAAGCATACTCTTAAAGATTTCTGAGTCATTATTGAGTCTTTGCTTCCCAAAGCCATTAATTCCTTTTTTTCTCTTTGGTGAATTAAAAAAAAAAAAAAAAATCTATAGGACTCATCATCACCCTTATGTCTGCATAATGCCTTTCCTTTCTCAACAGCAATTACTTCCAAACTTTTTCATTAACCTCTTACTAAAGCTTTTCATACCCCATGTTCCAGGATAGCAATATCTACCTATGAGCTGT
Organism: Megaceryle maxima; assembly: GCA_024605025.1. Classification (NCBI taxonomy): domain Eukaryota; kingdom Metazoa; phylum Chordata; class Aves; order Coraciiformes; family Cerylidae; genus Megaceryle; species Megaceryle maxima. The sequence goes on from JANHGN010012760.1 coordinate 33,140, forward strand.
GACAGAAGAACAAAAGTTCCTATGCTCACAGGGTTTGTAGTTCACAATTATTTGCTGTGGCCATGTACGTACTCAATGGAAATCTACAGCAACAGAGATCCAGTAGATCCAATATCCTAATGTGCCTATTTAGATAAACTGATTTTCTCATGCCAGACACACAGGGAGGCTTTGTCACTAAATAACAATAACTGACATAGGTGCTCTCTCTCCCTCCAGGAGGGAACAGTTAATTCATCCTTCTTGTTCCTTTACTTTAAGACCACTCCTGGAATACTGTGTCCAGTTCTGGAGTCCCCAGCACAAGACAGACATGAACCTGTTGGAGCAGGTCCAGAAGAAAGCCACAAAAATGATCAGAAGGATGGAACAACTCTCCCTTGAGGACAGACACAGAGAATTGGGGATGTTCAGCCTGGAGAAGAGACAGCTTTAAGGAGACCTTACTGCAGCCTTTCAGTACTTAAAGGGGTCCTGTAATAAAGATGGGGACAGTCTTTCTGTTGCAACAGGACAAGTGATTAAAGTGTTTTAACTAAAAGGGGGTAGTTTTAGACTAGATATAAGGAAAAAAAAAATTACAGTGAAGATGGTGAAACAGTGGAACAGGTTTACCAGAGAGGTGGTAGATGCCCCATCCTTGGAAACATTCAAGGTCAGGTTGAATGGGGCTCTGAGCAACATGAATAAGTGGATGATGTTCCTGCTTACTACAGGGGTTTGGACTAGATGACCTTTGAAGGTCCCTTCTAACTCAAGCCATTCTATGATTCTATGTATCCATATAGACTAATTCCATAATACAGTAGTCTCATCTGTACTTTTTATTCAGTGGTTGAATAGCTGATGAGTTGAGATTTAAAAGGTAGGTTTAGTATGCCTTCCATCTATTTTTCACATTATCTCATAGTCATTCGGGAGTCCAAAGCTGACAAATACATTTGGAGAGTCTTTCTGGAAACAGGTGATCATACCAGATTGTAAAAATTTGTTCATTCTCTTTTCCTGATCTCTGATAAATGGGTTGATCTCAAAGCATTATAAATTCCACTGCTCACTTTTTCTTCTTTAGCCTCCCTTTCCCTCTTTACCTACTTTTCAATAGATTGGCCTTTTCCTCTCACCTCACATCAGGGAAGTTGAAAGCCTACAGTACTTATGCAGCACATAAAGACAAGAAAGTAAACTCCTATATCAGCTAAAGGAGAAAATGTACTTCCTGTTTCTCTGACTCTATTCAGCAATCCAGGTGACATAGCTTTCAGTCACATCAACACAGCTAAAGTCAGCAATGCCATGATGGCAATCGTGTTTAAATGGACCCACTGGATACCTTAATGGGGTTATCTTCTTTTTGCAGTTCTATATAGAGATACCATTTCTCTTAGCTACTCCCATACTCAGGAAAAGCCCTAAAACTTCATCTGTTTTAAAAGGTAATTTACGCCAAGAGTAACAGGTATTTGGGATCACAGGCTTCCCTATCTATTACTAATTTCATAATACCAACAATCCTTTTTTTTTATTTTTTTCTTACTTTTTTTTCAAGAAAAACTGTATAAGGGCATAATGTATTTAAAAATACATTTACTGTGTATCCTGATTTGCTCTAGGCATACTAATTACTTTACAGATCACTCTTAATACCAATTGATTTTCTCAGTTTTCTAAGAGTATGCTCAATCTCATACCCAAAATAAAATATTGAACCTACTCAGAAAGGAGAATTCAGAGGGAAAGTAAGTAAATGATGAATTAGCTCCAGAGACAGGAGAATGTGCCACTGCCATTAAAGATAATGGGACCATTTTACTCCTGTTAGTATTTGGGATCTTGGTTATGAAAGTTATTTTAGGTTGATGTAAATCTGATTATAAACAGTGTCTCATAAAAAAAAATGGCAACCTCAGTTAATGGAGACTCAATAAGCTTATGGTGCCAAGTTACCATTTCTGGCTTTTTTTTTTCCTTTCATGCTCTTCCTGACTATTTATTTCTTTGATAGAAGCATCTGTTGTTGTAATAAAATCTAAAAGTATATAAATCACCTAACTATGGCCTGTTCCTTTTTTCTTTTTCAAAGCTAGCAGCCACACATTAGGACAAATTGCCAGGAGTATCACAAAAGCCACTCGATTTCTGGCACATATTCAAGTCTTTTTCATACATCCATTTCCACTTCTGCAAAAATTCAGAAGACTGCAACTCGGCAGTTACCTTTTCAGAAGTACTAATATTAAAATGCCAACTTCTGCTACTCTGTCACTGCTGCTAATAGGGATAAAGAGTCCCCCAATTAAACACAGCTTTCTAATTAAGGCCACAGTATTATTAACTGCTGCACTGCTATTCCACAAGAGAAAAATAGAGGATTAAAAATTATCCTGGAATAGCCTATGGCTAATCTAAAGCTGATAAAGGGAAGAAAACAGCAGAACAAAGAAAGGTTAAAATCTTTCACACAACTGCATTTTATTCTGTAAAAATGCTCTATTACTGATACCTGTTCTGGGCTTCTTTTTTTTAATAAACTTCTATTAAAAAAAAAAGAAGCGTTTTGCCAAATTCCCAATTTTTAGAGAAGCTACAGAATCATGCTTAGTTTAAAGCTCGGTCTATGTGAGACTGGCCCATTTTCTTCTATGAATGGAAATTACTGACACCACCTAAATTAATCTTAGAACACACTGATTAGTCAAAACAATGCATTTCATTACTGAACATTTTCTTTGTATCATTTTACCTCACCAAATCAGGTCACACAACTAACATTCTTAACCCTCCCCAAATCTTCCATTAGTTTTTGCTTAGTTTCTCTACAATCCTTTTATCTCTTGAAAGGATTTTCAAGTAAAATTTACTGACAGTGCAATTTTGTTATTGACTCGTGCTTTTAGAGAAAATTAAACTCGATGAAACCTCCATACTGCAGACATTTTATCCTGAGTACCTTGCAATTTATAAAAATTATTAGGTACAGTAGATAAAATAGTTCACAGTACTCTAAAATCTTAATACATTTTGTTACATTCTCGTAATTTGTAGATTTATCAATGAGGTTTCTAAATGCAATGAGTTTTCTAAATGTCAGACTTCAGCCTGGCATTAGTTTAATTTTTGATTTCCATTTTGGATGAGTTAAATATTCTCGAGCAATAAAATGGCTTCTATGAAAATCTCCCCTTTTGTCTCTATTGCTCTCATGAACAAGCAAGGCAAAACATCTTTCTCTGGTCTAGAATAACCATTTTCTTTTACAACCAGGACTGAGGACTGAGTGACAATTAGGGACAGCTTAAGTTGTGGCTGGTGAGGGTTCAGCCTGCATTTTCTCAGGATCTCTGAGCTGTTCTGCAGTCACATCCTGAAACCCAGTGGTTTACAGTGGTGATTCAGAGTAAAATACCATGGTGGAAGCTGTGACAGTTCATCAGCTAACTGACAGGCAGTCCAGTATCTGTGCAGTGCAGGTGGTGAAAAGAGCTGGAAGCAGTAACGTCAACATCCATTAAGCTGTCCACAGTTGTCATTCAGATCCTTAAGCAACCACTCAGCTGTCTGGATCTGCATCCTGCACAATACAGCCAGCATATACTTGCCAATTTTAGTATTTATCCCAGGAAAACATAAAAGAGCTTTTAAGCAGCCCCTCATCTAAAGTGCTACTAGTTTCCCAGAAAATACATTCAGAAGTGGGGAGCAGGGATAATCTGATGTAGATCAGGGGGCCACAACTGTGCCAGAAGTTAGAGTGACAGAAGGTCAAAAGCTCTGCTAAGACACAACTCCACTCACCAAACTATTGAAGAGTAGGTCCTCTAAATACCTTAAGAGGCTTCACTCACACATACAAGGCTGAGTGTATTTCATGATAGGACTTTTGATAGTTCTCGTAACATGAAGAATTAACTGAAACTCTCTTTTTTATCTATAAACAGGGAAGGAATGCAGATTTAGGTATTAGGAAAAGGTGTAGCTGGTTATTAACCAGTACACAGCCAAAACAAAAAAAAAGATTGGAATGAGTAATGAAATCAAGTTGTCCTCCCTCTTCTACTATTTTGCTGTTCAGGTTCAAATAGGTGGCAGTTCTTAACATGCTAACACACTTTTCCTAGCTGCTAAACAGATATTCACGTATTGTAAATTGCATTGAAATGGTATTCTATGTCTTCCTTTTTTTTTTTTTTTTTTTTAAGAAAACTTGGTATTGTAAAGCAATGCCAACTCAATTTCAACAGCATTTACCAGTCAGTGATACGCCTTGTCCTATGACCTTATTCCTGCCCAGTCCTGCTGTAGACAGTTTTGGTGAGCTGCTAATATGCTGGTGAGAACATGTCAGGAAGAGATAGACCCCTGTGGATAGGGCACAAAACACCAAAACTCATTTTGATCTCCACCACTCATTTCATTGTTTGGCGCTTTTTTTTATAACACTTTTTCTGAGTTCTTGGAAGGCTGAGAGGTAATTTTTAGTAGTGGTGGTGGTTTTTTTCTCATTAACACAGAAAAGTCAATTGAATTTATGAAACTTTGAAAATCTAAGGGCTTGATTTCTGAAACTTCTTTATTTTAATAAATTAATAACTCACTTGCTATAAAACCTTTAACATCCTTTACACACTACTAAATAATAACAGACTATAGTATCATTTTCATCAAGTAGGTTGAAAAGATTTCAGTTACTAATAGGAGGATGTTTTCAGTCCCTTTTTATAAATTCGTTGGAACAGTCTGAGAACCACTATGAATGCTGCAAAAAAGTAATTTCCTATACTTAGACCTTCAAGAAGTAAAGAGAAAATATCATCAATTTTAAGAACTGGTTATGTTATCTAAAAATCATAGGTAAGCCTTATAAAAAAGTATTTGTTCCCTTATTTGCACATGGCAGCAAAGGCAAGTAATTGTATTTACATTTTTTGTTGGCTAAATTCTTCTCACTTTTCTTTTCCTGAGATATGTTATGATCAGCTAAGAATTAACATGCTCACCACACCCAGTAAGACACCTCAAAAGACTTTTTTGGCACAGTAGGCAGCAATTAGAATAAAAAAGGCTGGTCTCTGTTGATTTCAGAGACAAATCCTCAGTATTACTACATTGTATCACCCACCCCATCCAGTCCACATCAATGATGTTGTCTGGCAATCAGACTAACTACACAATTAACCTTTTTTTTTCTTTCCACTACTACCAACATAGAGGCCTGTGACACCAATGAATTACAAATCTAGTAATCAGGAGTCTACATTTAGCTTGTACTCAGGGCTAGACTCTAGCCATTCGTCTATTACCCAATGAACCCTCCCCAGCCAAGAAGGAAGATTGGGAAAAGCAGAGGAGACTCACAGGTGGAAATGAAAACAGATTTAATGAAAGAGCCAAACTGGCAGCAATGCCAATATAAATTATACAAAGTTATACTAAGCTCAGAAAATGTATAATGGCCACCCTAAAGAGGAAGGCAGTCCTCAAGAGCAGGAAGAGGAGCAGGGTCAAAACACCCCATCATCCTCAGCAAACTTTCTCCTTTGCATGATGTTCATGGGAAGGGATACATCTGTGAGCCAGCTCTGGTCAGCTGCCCTGGCTGACTCCTAACTGCTAATGTCCAGCAGACCATGGGAGGCCTATGCTTCTGTCCCAGGAAAACCAGGACATCAGGACATAATTAATATTTCCTTGCCTTGTTTCTGAATATGAGTATGCTAAATTAGTACAGCTAGCATTGGTATGTAGGTACTTTGTGATGGCATAACCAGACAGTACGTGAGCGGTGTGATCACCAGAGGTGATACACACAAAGATAGGCGTAGCTGCATGTAGGAGGCATCCAAATAACAAATGTTGCCAGAGAGGACAAAATAAGCACAAGGCACTGCAAATAGGTGGATATGCTCCCATACACACAAGAAGCATGACTGGCAAGACAGAAAAAAAAACCTTGAGATAAGCAGTATCAGGAGGAGACCACCCTTTTGGGAGGAGGGCAATAGTGTGAAAATATCAGGTTTAAGCAAAGAAAATCGGAGGAGAAAGACAAGCTCACTTCAGTTTTGACTCTTCTTGTCAATGAGCTCTCAAGACTGATCTCCTAGGCCTCTGCGACCAACAACCACCAAGGACCATAGACATGAACAGCTTCAGCTCTCTGGTATTGTGCATTCACAGATAAATTACGATACAAGTGTTAAAGACTAACAGTTTCATATATACGGTGATGTTGGTTTAGTATTTTGTATGAACTGACCATTAGCCAGAAGTGTGTCACCAATTAATGAATTTAGTAAAGTCCAATTTTACAGCTGAAAGCTGTCCCGATTTGCTGGTATTCTTAACGCTCCCATCACAGTGATCTCCAATACATATGTATGCAGATATTCAGTTGCAGCACCATATTGGTGTTTTCACTCCTGAATCCTTGAACTTCTAAGTACCCCCATCAGAAAACTTCCTGCCTCCAACTGTAATTTTACATTACCTTTCTACAGAGCTTTTCAGACCTCTCTCTCACAACTTCAAAATTTCCCCAAACAGTCTGAGGCAAAGTTATAGAGTGGGGCTGGCCCTTAGATTCAAGCAACATGGGGAGCTGAACCCCTCCAATCAGGGAGATAACATTACATAGAGGTTACAAAAAGACAAGGTTATAGGATATACAGTTCCATAATATGGAAACTATGGCATGCTGTAGTGCCATAATCTTCCCATCCTGTCAGTGTTATTATGATTAATATTAATTAGTACAAATGTAGGACCCTGTTGCTGTATACCAGTCTTTCTAACCAATGCTAATTTTGGGTTTTGTTTTTAAACCATATTCACCCTTCATAAACCTGGGCAGTGTTGGATAGATATATGCTGGTAAAACATACCAGCATTTCCCTGCAGTAGTTTTCTCCTGCCCCAACCCCATCAATGCATCCATTTAAAGAACAGCTCAGCATCTTCTTTTGGATCTACCCAAAGCTCTTGAGAAGGTTAATACTTCCATCTATTTTGTCACTGCCCACTAGTAGGACAGTACCATCTTGACACCTTAACCAGCAAAAAACCACGAGACTCATTCCATTTTTCTGCAGAAACAATAACCTCTAGCTAGCCAATAGTAATCAACAGGCAGTGGGAAATGACATATTAACAACTCCCATCAAACTGTAAAGTGAATGAGCACTAAGCCCTGAGATTTTAAATGCTGTGGCTGCAAAGAAATCACAAAGAAATCAAATAAAATATTACAAATATAGCATGTTTAATAGCTTTCCAGACAATCTAGGGGACAAGGGAGAAACAAATTCAAAAGTACCTACAAATATATATTCATGTAAGTTGCTAATTCTGAAACTCAATTTAGGTATTTTAATTGTCAGCATTGTTAGCTATCCCTACCAAAAAAGAGTACATTGGTGATCTATGCTGTACGTTAGAAAATTGCTTTGTATTTGGTATCACAAGCAGGAGCACTTAAAAATAACAGTATTTTCCTTTCTTCTGCTCCTCTAAGCTCAGCTTTTCCTATATATAAAGAAATCAAACCCAAACACTTTACCTGAATAAACAAGGACAGTCAAAGCCCAGGAATACCAATTGAGCAAAAATTCATGTGCAAATTATATTCTGAATACCTATGCAACCTGCTAAAGAATCTTTTGTGACAAATATAAGAAAACATGTATTTTGTGAGTTGAGATTGAAAACCATCATACTTGGGTTTCAATCTTCACTTTTGTTCATAGGAATCAATTAACTGTTTTACGCTCATTACATTCAGATTAATAGGTTCTGGAAATTACTTGCTCTGTTCCCAATTTGCTACTTGATGTATGTGGTTGGTTACCTAAGGTCTTATCTATATGGATGGATGCAGACAGAATGCTATTCACACTCCATATAGTCAGGCATGAGCCCATTTTGGGCCAGAAGTAATTTAGTCACATTAGAAAAGTGCCACATTCCAGCAAAGGGGCTTTACAAAAAGGCACAAAAATTCACTAATGTGGTTACATTGGGTTGGGATCTGGCTCATATCCAGACAGCTCAGAATATAACCAGAGGAGCTCAGGCCCTCCCTGCACCCATTCATGTGGACGTGCCTGAAGTCATACAGCATTGTTTCTGCTCTTTGACAGTACAGCTGTAATGTTTTACCCAGGAGGGCAACCAGGGTACAATAAAACTCTAGTGCAGAGGGGCATTACATATCCTATACACTAACAATTCCTAAATTATGGTATAATTTGCTTCATTGAAAATGGGAATTAACTTCAAAAGCTTAATCAGCACATAAAATTGCAGTATATTCAGGACTGCATAAACTGATAATCGATCATATATTATTTATTACTTATCAACAGGGATACCATGACAAATGGCAGCTTATTACATGAAAACAGAATTATGTAACTGATAACGATATTGCTCCTTTCTTAAAGTTCAAATTATATCATTAAATTGCATACTATTATCCTGCTTTAAAATTTGTATGCTCTTCTACATGCTGTTTATTTCACCACACTAACTGTAAGAATGAGGAAATTGGGCACCTTTCAAAGTGTTTGCCAACAATTAGGAATGCCAAGTCTTAACCACCTCTCTGTATTCTGGTTAAGAACCCTAAGCTGTAAAAAATGGAGAAAGCCAGCAGCTGGCTGAGTGATACCAGTAGAACAACTGCAGTACTTGGTAGAAAATTACATCCTGTCCTCTCAGACAGAGTTTCTTTCTTCTTATGCAGAAATAAGGATGGAGGGAAAATGCAGTGTGTGAATTTATGTGTGAAATTCTCATGCTTAACATGTAGGAAAAAAAAACAACAAACAAACCTAAACGTGTACAAATGAAGCTGTCTTCAACATCTAGAGTAAGAAAACAAAAATTCAATTACCTTCATTCTGGGAAAAAAAACCAAACAAAACAAAACAAAAAACCAGCATGCTATTTGGTATTCAAAACTATTTGGTATTTAGTTGCAGTCAAGAGCTCAATGTTCAGATGGAGATTGGTAACAAGTGGCATCCCCCAAGGATCTCTATCTGTATTAATGACACAGGATGTGGGATTTAGTGCACTCTCAGCAATTTTGTGAATGACACTAAGCTCCATGGTGCAGTTGATTCACTTAAGGGAAGGGATGCTATTCAGAGGGATCTTAACAGGCTAGAGTAATGCGCCTATGAACTTCCACCTCATGAAGTTCATTCACAAGGCCAAATGCCTGCACCTGGGTCAAGGCAAACCTCAGTGTCAGTACAGACTGGAGGATGAATGGACTGAGAGCAGCTCTTTGGAGAAGGACTTGGCGAGATTGGTGGATGAAAAATTAGATGTGAGCCTGCAATGATCGCTTGCAAACCAGAAAAACAATTGTATCCTGGGCTGCATAAAATGATGCATGGTCAGCAGGTTGAGGGAGGCATTTCCTCCCTTCTACTCTGCCCTCTTTAGACCCCATGTGCAGTACTGTGTCCATGCCTGGAGCCCACAGTACAAGAAACAGATACGGACCTGTTAGAGCAGGTCCAGAGGAGAGCCATGAAAATGACTGGAGGGATGGTATACCTCTGCTGTGAAGGAAGGCTAAGAAAGTTGGGATTGCTCAGCCCAGAGAAGTGAAGGCTCCATAAAGACCTTATTGCGGTCTTTCAGAACTTAAAGGGCTCTTATAACAAAGACTGAGAGAGACTTTTTACCTGTAATGACATGTAAGGGGCAATGGTTTTAAACTGAGAGTAGATTTAGATTGGATATAAGGAAGACTTTTTTTATTACAAGGTTGGTGATACACTAGAAAAGGTTGCGCAGAGAAGCTGTGGATGCTTCATCATTGGAAGTGGTCAAGGTCAGGTTGGATGAGTCTCTGATCAAACTTATCTAGTAAAAGGTGTACCTGTTCACAGCAGGGAGTTATGAACTAGATGATCTTGAAATGTTCAGGTTCCTTACAACCAAAACCATTCTATGATTCTGTGATTCTATGTTTCCATAAATTAGCTGGAGAAAGAAAAAGGTCGAGATAAAACTAATTTATGGTAAAATAGATGCAAAACTTAATGGAAAAAAGTACTCAGAGGATTAGAGGATCATTTTCAGAATAGGATTTATTAAGCAGAATTCTGCAGGGTCTTGTCTGGGCTCTGGTTCTATTCATATTTTTAATAACACTGGATAACAATACTCTATAGATTACATGCAATAATTTTAAGCTGGTAGAAAACAATGAGAATTCACGATTTTCTTGGGGTGAGTAACACCAAGTACAGTGTTCTTCATGTAAGAAACAGCTACACAGACATTGGAAGAACAACTTACTAGGTAGCAAATCTTCAGGAAGAAATATGGAGTTCATTTTGGAATCCTAACTAAACTACTCAGCAATACCCAGTAGTTTTCAGGAAGGTAAATATTATACCTTTGTCATCTGTGAGACATGAGGTGTGATCTCTTTGAACTAACAGCTGGGTTAAGTTCTGCATCTTGCTTTGAGAATTGCTCTTGTAAAAGGTGGTTCACTTGGAGATAATCCAGAAGAGAAAAATCAGGATTTATAAAGCTATAGCAAGTAATCTACATGGTAAGGCTGGAGAAATTGGGAGATATTTAGCCTAGAAAAAGGAAAAATAATGGATTGAAGGATTTATTAAACAGGTTGGCACAAGATTCTGTCCAGAGTGACCACAGTCTTGAATTACATAAAAGGTACCTACCAAGAAGGAGGAAATATTTTTTTCTTCATCTCCAAAATGATTATGAAAATAACTGGTTAACAAGAAACATTTGTTAGAAATAAAAATGTCTTATATCTTTTTTTCAACATGTACATGAGGACAAGACATGCTTAAACATTCCTATATTTTCCATAAAGCACAGTCAACATAGAATTTCCTACATTTGGTTGTATTACTCCTGGGCAATATGGGAGACCACATTCACATCCCTAAATTGCTAATATTTTTCACCATAAGTTGCCCAGTTATTGGGCTACTATTGGTTATTGTCCTTCCTCTACAAATAATCACTGTTCATAAAAGAAAATAGTTCTAACTGAAACAATAGAAAGGAATTTACCAGAAATGTGGTGCCTTCTGGAGAGGGCAAATTAAAGCTCATGTCCTTGAACATGGACCTCCCACATCCCAGCTGCATTTCCTGACTGTTTACTACATCTCATTCTTTCGCTATACAGTTCCAAAAAGAAACCCTAATCCAACCCTTTGACAAAGTTATACAGTCCCCAAAACTTCCTGTCTATGTGAATTATCATTTTTCAAGGAAATTTCTACTGAAAAATATCTAACCATTCTAGTGAGTAGCTCCTTGAGATAAATGCCTTTATAAAATAAGTAATAGGAATGTACACAAAAAAACTTTAAAAAGAAAAAAAATAGTTGTGCAACATAAAATCTGGTCCAAAAGTAGTTTCTTTCTAAAAATATCTAAATTGGAAATTTACTGAACACAGACTAGTGTCACTATGTACAGAATGACAGGGGAGTTCCACAGGTGCAAGAGTATAGATACCAATGTTATTTTTAAAAGGAGCAAATTTTAAAAATTTTTTTTGATACAGATATAAAAACCTCATTGTACTGACAGTCTAAATTTAAAGGATTGAGATTTTGATGAAAACAAGGCATAGTGCAATTTATTTCTACCAGATTCAAGGTTAGACTGAAGATTTTCTTCTACTGCTTATTTAGAAGTCAGAGTCAGATAGATGGAATGACAGCCATGAAAATTCATATTTCTCAGGATTTTCAAAGTCAAGCTTCACAAACACAAAAATGAAGATTCAGGTTATGAAATGAAAATACACTTGTCTTCTACTCACATACTGTGATTCACACATTCTTCATTTGGGGTTTTGAAGGATTTGGTTGAACTGACTTGGGCTTTATTTTTTGAACAGTTTTACAGGTCTTTCAAGTAAGGAACAGAAGAAATGGTATGTAAGTTATGTAAGCAATCACTATTGGGCAAATGGCTCAAATCAAAGATTAAAAGATAATAAAAACCATAATGCAATATTTACAAAAGTATACATTTAATGAAATCCTTATTGGGTCAGAAGTTTGTTTTGAGAAGGATGGGTTACACTTATCTATTAACTTGCCCATTAAAGAGTATTCCCTGAGTTGTGCTAATGAATATTATCTGGAAGAAGTTAAATTATTTCATTGGTACTTTAGTGTTATCAAATCCCACTACCACTGTCTTCACTGGGAAGAAAAAGACAAATGAGCAGTTTACAACAGGATTGGGATTTATTTTTTAAAAAAAGGATTATGTAATACTTCTGGAAATTGTAAAATTTCTCAGAATAAAAAATGTGATTCATAAATTGCTGAAAAATTTACCTTAAATTGTTTATGAATCTATCAAATGATGGCATAAAATGCCTGTTTAACAATAGATTTGATAAAAACTCTTGAGAAATAAAATATGCCACCAGACTTAATATTATGTAAGCTGACAGCTTGTGCACTATTCTGATTCCGATGAACAATTCTGTTTACTTATTGTGTGTTTTTAAAATATGCCATTCAATAAAAGGGTTAAGAAATTAATCTGCACTCTGTTGTATAAAACCTAATGTCACAATTCTCTGTTTCAGAGCTTGGACTGAGTATCATGAATGGTAGGATAGACTGAAACTGAAACTTTTACAGGAGGTTTACATTATAGAATCTGAAATTTTTTTAAAAATTAATAAATAGAGTTATATATAAAAAAATTAATAAATTGAGTTATAAATATATAGAGAGGATAATACATGACATAAAGTCTTGAGCATGTTACAGTATGAAAGTCTGCTTTCTGTTGGTTTTGTGCATCTGATAACATCTAAAGTGAAAGGCAGAATTTTACTGCAGACAAATAATTGAAAAAATGTAATTCATACTTTTACCTCAAAAGCCTAATACAGGATTTATCTGAGAATACATTGAAAATGCAAATGTGGAATTCCAGTTATGAACGATCACCAAGATACACAGTAAAAAGAAGAACCTGTTATTGAAAGATGTGTCAGTCTGGAAAGAACACATTTATTGCTTTTTCTCAAAGATAATGTTGGATTTTTTGTTTATTTCTTTCTATACACCTATATTCTGCATTAACACTCATGGACTTTTATTTTTCTTGTTCTTGTTCCTCTGAGATATAGAAGAAAAAAGAAAGAACAAATAGTGCAAGGTAACTTGTCTTGTGCAAACAAAGAATATACGCAAAACGTTGTTTTAATGTTTCTCTGCTGGTCTAATTAGCTATATATGTAAATGAGGTACTCAATATAAAGTATAATTCTCTTTGGAAAGAGCTGTGCAATGACATCTGCTAAAAAGATGAGATCTGGCATTTATCTGTAGCAAAGACTTCAGAAAGATCTATTTTCTCTTAAATTAAGAAATTTCTATATAGTTCATCGGAACAGAACAGAGCATGCTGAAAAAAAAAATTAAAAGAAATTTCCTTGACATTTTGCAAACTCTAACACATTCCTCCAGGCACAAAGTTTATTTTTATGTCTCCCCAGCAAACTACTGTGCAAAAGACTCCAGCTGTTTTTGAAAGAAAAACAGTATTGTTTGTTTATTTCTTATGTATGAGAAGAGCTGAAAAGTATGCAGGTCCTTTGAATGATGTACTGTAAAAATAACAGAAAAGGTAAAATTTTCTACAGTAAGCTCTGTGTGCTTACAATACACAAGTAGATTATTTTCAGGATTCATTCTTCCATCTTTTATACCCCTTTCATTCTGGAGGCCATTATGTCCTTATAAATGGCATTTCACATTCCCTTGAGGGGAAAAAGTACATACATTTTTTAAAGACACAATTTTTTGTGAACAAATACATGACCTTAATCTATTTTAATGTATTTTTCTAATAAAGATTTCTTCTTTCTTCATATATAGCCTCACCATGCATTTGTTCATAGAAGCATAGGGAATACCATACTGGATCTAACAAGGATGTATCTAATTTAGTATCCTCTTACTAGAACTGTCTTGACCAGGACTTAAAATATGTTGAGTAGCTCCAAACTAACAAAGCATGCATTACAGTTTTTGAATTTTCTATATGCTAAGGAAGTGAGCTTTCTACAGTTCAATAAAACTCAACCGACATATGTCACAATCTAAAGTTTTCTTTAGCATTGAGTTGTGGAACATTTAAGACTATACCTCCTAAACACGCTTTTAAATCTAAGCTAAGCCTTGTGATGGTAGAAGAAATCCAAAGCAGATAGGCTTTTTCCAAAAATCTAAAAAGTAATTATTTTGTGCCATAAGAAAAGAATTAAACTCCCCTCTTGTATAACTGGGGATGTTCTCTTCTATTCCTATAGCTGTCTAATCCTTTTTACCAAGATTTCAGTCTCACTGAATTAATTCTTTGCTTTGGTGTGACATGCTTGGTGTATTTAGCCCTAAGACAATCTAGGGGTGACACAGGAAATCATTGCAGGCTTTCCCCAGAGTATTTTCTTCTCTAGTCTTGAAGGAATCAATCCTGCAATGAGAAATTAAGAAGACAAACAAGAAAAAGTGCTGGAGGCATACTGAAAGACTGCCTTTACCTTAATAGCAGACAAGAAACTCCTGCAAAAGAAAACTGTATTTCTGTATATCCTGCAACCCCTTAAGAACTCCCCCAGGCTGAAGTAAGCCTGCTTTTCAAATGAGAAAACTGTGGTCCCTGGAAAGGCTAGCTTTGTTTTGCAGGTCCAAAGTGTTTTCTGGAGATATTTAGGGTAGAATTCACCTTAACAACAGAGTCAGGAAAAATGCTGTGCACCAGTTAGGCTGCATTTCAGTTTTGCTGTAAGCACTGAAATACAAAATTCTTGAACTGCTTTTCTATTCTGAAATAATAGTTTAATACTCAGAAAACTCAATGAACAGAAAGGCTCACCCTGGGGCAATGGTGATGCTTGGTCCTATTTGTTATTCCATGAACTATTAAACCTTCCTATCCACATTTGCATTTCTGTCATTCACACACACTAGTCCTTCTCTCATTCATGGATCATCCTTATCTCTCTTTAAAAATACCAAATTAATTTCGGAGTTAAATTAGTCTACTTTGCCTATCATGTCTTAATTATTGCATGTTCAGGAAACATAAGTTTCCTTTCTTTTATTAACATGTTTATTTATGGGAATATAAAAATCCCTTACTATCAGTTAATCTTCTTTTGAATGGAAAAAGCACAGTAAGTACATATATAAATGCGTATGTATAACCTGTCATAGTCTATAATATATAGAATGCAATTCCTTATAATGTATTTGCTGAGGAAAGAAGGTGTAACAATAATGCCTCTGTATAATAGATTGGGAATAAAAGAGAAGTGTTGCATGAAACTTTGCCATATATTACATAATTCTATGATTGTATGATTCTAATTTAATATCCTTCTGTTTTGCTCATGTTTAATTCTTGTCAAGTTTGTATACTCAGGCAACAAACTTCAGAAAGTGTGGTCTTTGTCTTCTAACCCTCCCTTCCCACATGCTTCAGCCCCCTGTTTGCACACAAGGAGCAATTATTTTTATTTGTAATTAATTTATTTATATGTACCGGTGATGCTCCTGCTTGTAGCTTTGAAAATTATACCACATCTAAACAGATGTTGCAGTTAGCCCTGGTATTCAGACTAAATGTTCTACTTTTTTTTTCTTCAATTAATCACTTCTAATTCTATGTCTTGGAGTTTTCATAGATAAGTCTTTTC
The DNA here is from genome assembly GCA_024605025.1 of Megaceryle maxima. Classification (NCBI taxonomy): domain Eukaryota; kingdom Metazoa; phylum Chordata; class Aves; order Coraciiformes; family Cerylidae; genus Megaceryle; species Megaceryle maxima. The sequence goes on from JANHGN010012760.1 coordinate 48,882, forward strand.
CTTGGCTTGAAAAGGTATTTTAATACCCTTCAAATATTTAGGGTTATACTGCTAACTGTACTTAGGTATCTTTTTAGCAAGATATTTTTTATTACCTTTAATCTTCTGTCCTAAGCCATTCATTTCAGTGTCTTCATTGTGGCTGCTCTTCTCTAAGGTCTGTGGTGTACCATGATATTTTTGGTATAAAAATTAATGACTTGTAATTGCATATGCAGTTCATGAAGAACAATAAATTTAAATCAGAAGCTGCATTTTCAGTCTATGCTTACATAGGGCCCTTCTGTTAAGAGCCCCAAATCACTACCAGGCATCCCTTCCCCTCCTCCAAGTATCATTTGCCATCACTGCTTCCAGGATTTCCCTTGCCATTTTATTTCAATTTATTCTGAATTTATTTCAATTTACTGTTTTATTCAAAGCATTAGTTTACAGTATTCTGAATTCTATTATCATAGGTCCTGCCCAGATTTATAATTGAGATAATTTATAATTGAGATAATTTATAATTTATATAAGCCTTTTTTATTTTATTGCAGTCTCCACTAGTATTTGCTTTTCCTCCTAATTTTTTTTTGAACTGAAAGCTTGCTTCATCAAGCAGGTTATCGCTTTTGTTAAATCACTACTGAAGGTGTAAGTCCAAATATGTATTCATTCAGATATCAGTACTTCATTGCTATTAATTTATAGTGTTTTGTATAGCACACAGTCCAGTTCTACAAACTGTGTGAAAAAATAAATGAATCTGAATTAAACTTTGAAGGGACATGATAGAAGTCTGAATAAAATCCATGTAGATACACTCTAATTTAATACTTACCTTTCATTCACACATTTTACAATTCCAGATGAAAACTGAGTAACATTTACTTTATTAGAGTAAATGTAATAATACAGAAAGTTATGATAATTATTGACATTTTGTTATTTCCACAGTGATATTCTTTCAGATTTTTTTCATAGCTTTACTATGTAAATCACTAAATTTCAAAAATTATTATACAATCCTGTGTTATTTACTTTGTTTAATAGTTTAAAATGCATACTCCCCATGCCACTGGATTCCTGCATACTACTTCCCAGAGATGACCTTATTTCTCATTTGTCAAGTTCATCTTACTTTTTAATTGTTCTAGAATCGCCCTTAATTTCTCACTCTAAAAAGCAGCTTTTTAATTCAGCTATTTTAAATAAGATTAGTATCATCCCCTTCAGTCTTTCCGGTATTTGTTTTTTCCCTATGATGTTGTAAGAAAATCCTTATTATCTTAACCCCTTTGGCTAGCATTAATCTACTTCTCTTTTTATACTGCCTTATCTTTCCCCTACAAGCTTTAACTTCGAATATTCTTGTCTGGCTGCCTCTTCTCTTTCCCCTTTCCAGAATGCTATTCAATAGTGATTCTTTATCTTGTCTTTCAGTGCCAGAAGCTACCAACAGCATGGTACAGCTGTGACATACCACAAGAAAAAGGGAAGGCACACAAACATGCTCTTGCTCTGTGTAGGTGAGTGATGTAAAATGCTTTAACAAACTATTAATTTTTCTCTTTTTTTTTTTTTTTTTTTTTTAAATACAGCCTCTTGGTAACACTGAACCTGATTTGCTAGATAGTGAACTGTTCTAGAAATCTATAGATTAAGTCTAACATAGGTATAATTATTCTTTGGAAAAATTTCTCTAGAATTCTTTATTAGCTATTCTTCAGATTAACTACTTTGGCCATTCTGCAAACTGTCAGTCTGTTTTAGATCATTTTACTCCTATTTAAAGTATTCCGTCCTTAAACATGTTAAAGAATAACTAAAAAACCATGGGCCATCACAGTGACTGACGGGAATTAAAAATCTGACAGCATAAACACTAGCTCTGATATACAAACTGTTAAGGATCAAGAAACTCTCACTATGAACAAAAGAGAAAACTGAAACAAAATATGCAACTCAGTTAGTCTTACCCTGAGCAAGGCATTGGAGTATACAACCTCCAGAAGTCCCTTCAAACCTAAATTTATATGACTCCTATTTCACATAATTTCAAAAGTATTTTGGAATCTATTTACAACAATCAGTCTGAAAGTAAAATATTTGCTTTAAGGCACCACCCTTAAAATCTCTTGAATTTATTTTTCAGTCTGGTTATACGAACACAACAAACTACTCTCAAATATGCAAGTACCCCAAAATCTTGATATGCATTTATACATTAAAAACAATATCTATTTTTATTATAAATGAAGTTGTAAAGCTTGACCTCTGGTCTTTGGAATTACTCACCATCTGAACCCTGTGCATACCACGTCACACCAGGGGAATGCTAAAATATAACCAAACTGTGAGTATGGTCTCCTAACTTAAGTGATCTTCCAGGAACTTCCACCACTTCTAGAAGCTAACTTGCAACAAAAAAGCCATCCAGCTAACTTTTCTCACCCAGCTGATGTTGTACACAACTCAAGCTTCCAACCTCATTTACCAGTGTTTTCCAGATGTTTCCCAGTTCTAACTTTAGAACTATTTTCTATCCATTCAGAGCAAAATAGTAATAATAATTAAAAAAAAAAAAATATTATCTTTACAAGTATTTTTTTCTAAATGGATAAATATATAAGGACTTCTACAAAGAACACCACCACTTTATTTTATTAGTGTTGAAATGGTTGGGGGTAGCATCAGAAACCAGTATCTTGTTCTCATAAATTTCCCACTTACTAGTGGAGACAAATTCCTTTTTGATAGCTGTATATTGACAATTTCCACAAAAATATAGGAAATAATCTAATGCACATATAAAGAAATAAGACACCATCTATACAAATTTAGTTAAAAAATTCAGAAGATACTGTTTCATGTCATTAACAAAATTGTTTAAACATTATGATTGCATATTTCTCAGTGAGACAGCATTGATTTGTTCCAGATTGCCTTGGATTTATACATGAATGGAACACAAAATTGTTAGTACTATAAAGCTGAGTGCTATGTGCTTGTGCTTATCATGTGCCTAATAGGTGGTGTACGCAAAATGAAACTTCTAGGAAAACAGAAATGCAACTCAGAGGATGTAGGGGACACTTGTGTGGACATTCAAAATTCATGCTGCTAAATAGTCACATGGGAGAACCACGGCAAATTCTGTGGCTGATGTGGGTGACTAAAAAAAGGAGGGAGTAAAAAGAAAGAAAGAATGAAAGAGAAGAGAAGAGAAGAGAAGAGAAGAGAAGAGAAGAGAAGAGAAGAGAAGAGAAGAGAAGAGAAGAGAAGAGAAGAGGAGTTGTGATTGTTAAAACTATTCAGTTATACAAATGTAGATTAACTGAATAACGACAGCTCAGAGAGCAAGAGTACTCCCAGCACCACTGCCACTCAAAAGCACATAGATCTAACATTGCCCTGAAAAGGTCAACAGTCCATCTGTTTCTTTGGCAGAGGTGACAACCAGCCTACATGGATTACTCTCTCCTAACAGTATTTAACATTCCATAATCCTCAAACCAAACAGAGGCAATCACATAAAAATCCTGAGGACAATCTGAAGTATTTCTATGCTATTGCAGACATAATGGGCTAGAAGGAACACAGTCATTATTCTGTGGTAGAAAGCACTGATTTCAAAAGTTTCTGATAAGCTAGATCCTTCATATGAAAGTGTAAATGATTTATTATATCATTAGACTCAACTGCCTCCACGTAGACAGTTATTAATTTCTCTGAGCTGATAGTGCAGTTTATTATAAATAAACAAGAAAATATACAACATATGTTAAACTATTTTAATAATTTCATTTCTTACTCATTTGTACTTCTAAATGAAAGTTTTTCAATGTCGATAATTCATGTGATTTCAAAGACTTCTTATGTAGTTTAAGGTATTGTCACATTTCAGTAGACTTCAGAGCATTTACATACAGCAGATCTATTAAAAATGTAGTAATCATTTGTGGCAGTGAAACTACTGCAATAAGAAAAATAAAATCTTGATTAAATTACACCAGTATTTTTGTCTTTTTTACACTGAGTAACTAACTTGTAACTGTGCTTTTATATAAACAGAAAAAAAGAATGTTTGCTATAAATAACATCTAGAAATATCACTGAGAATGTAATTTTTAAGAATGCGTGTGGCTCTTTCTAATAGTTCTTGTGCTTAACCTGACAAGAACCCAAAACCAGAGAACATAAAAATCTCCCTGGCTCACCTTCTTCCCTTCATCCTACTGATGTCAGTGGATATTAAATAGTAACAAAAGTAAAGCTTAACAGGAAACATTACAATCTTCAAGGTTACTGCAAACTGATTAACTCACAGCTTTCGGATACAGTCTAGATACCCACTTTAGCATCTAACAGGGGACTGAGCAGAACTGGACACTTCATCTCAAGCAAATATTGCAGATGACCTGGAATTATCCCATGAAGTGACTACGTGAGGACATTCATGTTCCTGATGGGCCTAAGTGAAGGCTTTCAGGACTGCACATAATACTTTGTTCCCTCTTCAAGCCTGACTGGGGATATAGGTGACCACATAAGTCTGATGTGCACCAGAAAAAGGTATCTAACCTGCTGATAACTGAAACTCTAGGTGTTCTTGGGAAATGTTATATATCTGAAAGAGTACCAAGCTGGACCCAAAGACTTTTTGCTCACTTTCATTCAACAATACCATCTATGTAAAAAGATGGAATTTGCCTTCCACATATAAATATGATACTTGAATCAAATATCTCTTAAGGAGATAAAAGTTCATGGTCATCCTTAGCCTGAGGAAACTTAAACCCATATTTTCTCTTTTTCTGGGATACTGCCCTCACCAGTAGACAAAGGGCTCACATTAAATGTCAGTAGATTCTGATATTCCTGTAAAACTACAGCACTAGAAGAAATAAGAAAGCAAGATTTATGTGGTCAGCAGAAGCAACTCAGAGGAAACCTCACTCTGTACTGGTGGTTAAAGTGCCTCCTAACTGAGGGAACACCAAGCAATGGGCAGTGCACACCTTTAATTCATATCCTAGCTTAACCCAGAGCAATCTGCCTGCTTATACTCTACCATCACAGCATTAATGGGACTTGCAGAAATGAATGGGGCACAGGTTGGAAGGCATATGGTGCGTTTTATGAGTAAGACCTTTTTATGTGCATAAAACCAATGGAGAAAAAGAGTGGATGCTGATAGCACAGAGCTATGAGAGAAAAGCAACAGATCAGAAGAGAACTCACAACACAGAGGAAACGCATGCAAAGTAAAGCATAAAGCCGGGTATACTGGATCTACATAGACTTTCAACTTCAACTGGTTGTGTGACTGAAGTGATGAAGAAACAAAACCAAGGAATTAAATAAAGGGTTTCTATTTCTTTGCCCAAGTCTGTGCATTTCTTGGGCTGCCTGAAATAAAGACTGGTGGGTTTGCGGTGGGTTTTTTTGTTTTGTTTGTTTGTTTGTTTTGGGGGGGGGTTGTGTGTGTGTGGGGGGGGGTGGTTTGTTTTTTGTTTTTTTTTTTTTCTTCTAGACTGAGTCTAGTTCAGTGAGCCTGTTTTCCTAAGGCATGTGCTCCAGCATTCTAGTAGTCTTGACAAGATTCTTACAGTCATGTTTATAATAATTTTTAAATATGTAGTGATTCTGACACATCCTCTGATTTTTAAATATTGTAACAATTGGATTTTGGTTTCTTTGTTATGTTTTTAAATAGAGATAGAGCACTTGCTTCATTGCACTATGTTTTGCTTGTCTTGCTAGTAGAGGGTGGATATGCATAAAGCATTCTGGTACTTAGCTTCCTGTATTGTTAGTTGGTAAGGCAAATATTTTGATTCATGACATGCTATCAGCTGTGCTTACCACAGTTTAAAGTACAATGAACTGACTTGTATCTTAGTGTTAGAACCCCCCCAAATCCTACTGTAAAGTACATGTACAGGGTGTTTATTCTTATGAGCATTTTGGAGTTCCTTTACATGGCAGCAAGGTTTTTATACCTTCCCGCCCCTCAAAACTTGAATTCTGGCAGATCTAGAATAAAATACTGAGAGATAGCTTGCATTATCTGTTTTGTTCTTTTCTGTGTTCATTAAATAGTCCAGACCACATGTTTTAGCCTGCTATCTTTTGTCAATCTGAAATTTTCCTGTGAATTTTTTTTTGTCAACCTACCACATGAGCTGTCTTTTTAATGCTCTTGCTTTTGATACACTCTTTTTTTGGTGACCATATGATCAGGCAAGTTCCATCTGTCTTTTCTCCACTGTCCTTCTATAAGTTGCCAAACTGATCTCTCAAGAGTTCCCTCAAGTATCTCAAGTGAGACTTAAGAAATTTCCCTAGGAACCTCACATTTAGTTGTCACTTAGCTGTCCTGTTCTCTTTATTCCCACACATCTGCAGTCTTCGCAGGTGTGTGTTAGACATTAAGAGATATGGTGCTCTTCTCTGTTTATTAGTCAAATGCTATCTGCATCTTTCTAATGCAGTTGACTGTGGTGTCTTCATCTTTGAACCAGAGTCCTCTTTAAAATAAGAGAATAAAATAAATGAAAAAACCCACAGCACATCATTCTTAGTTTTATCCTTTTTTTTTTTTTTTACTTTGTGTTTATTGTTCTATAGTAAAGTATCATTACAATATGACTTTTCTCACATGTGAGAAGAGTAATGTTCCAGTAGTTCAGAACACTACTTATGCAATAAGCCAAAATATAACTTCAATAGAATACAGTGAACACTTCAACAGAATGCAGTAGATTGTATTTCACACTTTTTTTTTTTTTCTGGTAATTTGATTTGCACATTGGTGACTGACACTATCTTAAATTAGTTGTTTCTTATTGTAGTTGTCTCTTAAATTGTAGTTTGTAACTTGAATTTTGCTTCTCTTTCTTGAAGAGGCTGCCACAAAGCATACACAGGACTTCAGACAACTGAAAACTGAAAAGAAAAGGCTTGAAAAGGAGCTAAAGAAGGCGCAAGTAAGACTTCCCTGGTCTTTTGGATGAAGCTTCTTTTATTGCTTCTTGAGGAAAAAAAGGGAGTTAGTGGTAATAGAGATACTAAAATAGTAAAATGTGATTTGTTGGGGACATTGAGTAATTAAATGTAGCAATTCACTTGGGGAGAGAGAAGTTTTCCAGCTGAAGCAGGACCTTTGAAATGTTTTAGATTTCATGCTATCTAAAAGCAGAGGGTCTACAAACTATGTATGGTATGAAAAAATAATATGTTTTCATTTTAACAGGGAAAACTTGATGGTGTACTTCAAGAGAAATGCAGAAAAGGTAAATGCTCACCTTTGCCTTCAAGTTTATGTGTGGTATTGTTCCATTTAAACATTTCCGTTTCCCCCTCTCCTCTTTTTAATAGTTAAGCATGCGGAGACACAGAGTTCAAATGAAGATCTTAAAACAGGTATAGACAAAGGTAAGATACTTTCCAAGACTGTTCTCTGTGTGGAACCAACCATTATTCATTTATTTCAACTCTTCTTGAGTTCTTTTCTGGAAACAAAGGATACTATAGAAATGCTGTAAGACCATTTCTGATGTTACACAGATGAAGGACTAATGTATTAAATTACTGATTTCAGTTTTGCAGTAAGGAAAATACTTGGTTCATAAAATTACTAGTCTAGTGTGTGAAGTCACTTGATGTGCAATTATAAAACAGAATGCAACACTGAGAAAAATACAGACAATCCCCATTGTCTCTGAAGTTCACTGAAATCATAAAGGAAGTAGGCAAAGCAAAAGACACAATGTAGGAGTAAATCTGCTACAATTTATATGTGAGGCTCTGTAAATCAAGTGGAGAACCAGGTTGCATAGGTTTCTTATCCTGTGGACTTTTTTTCTTCCTAATCTAAAATATCTGCTACAAATTTGCCAAATCTAATCATGCAATGGACTAAACTCCTAAACTTACTCTAAAGTTAGTGCTGAGGCCAAATTTCAAGCAAATTTATTTTTTGCATTTTTTACAGTCTTTTGAAAGATTTTGGTAAGGCATTGCTTTTGAATTGCTTAGAAATTTTGTGGAAAAGGTAGACCTTACTAGTTCTTGTGTATCTTGTCGTATTTTTACTGCCTTTGCAATTGTACTAAAATGGTGCCAAATTTCATCCTTTAATTTTTAATTAATGGCAAAATGGGCAAATTAGGATCTGAGCTCTAATTTGAATTTCAAATAGCAGCAAGGCTGTATTACTGATGAGAAATTGTTAGTGGTGTTAATAGCTGTCATGCAAAATTTGACAGGTTTTCATCTTATGTACTTTTATATAAATATTTATGTATTTTTTTAATATGTGTCTTCATAAAATAGTAGCAGTTTGCCATGGTCTTTGACTTACGGAATTGGCACAAAACCAATAGTCTTTGGTTCCTAATTGTTGGATGTGATGATAGTTTTGGTGTAAGTAGGTGAGGTGCTGGTGTATTTTGTTGAGTTTTTGATCTGTTTCTCCATCTCCACCTGCTCTTCTGATTCTGGGACTAGGTTGTTTGGCATCACCCAGCAATGGTGCTGTTAGGACTCCAGACAGTCACTACTAATGTGGCCTGATAATTAATTCATACACATATAATGTGCTGTTACTCTGTGGTAAGACTTAGAACTGAGTGGGCATAAAGAAAAAAAAAAGGAATATTAATACTTTCTTTTGGGAAGATTTCCTCCCCCATTTACGTTCAGGTTACATTAGTTGTTTTAGAAAACTGCGTAATTTCACTAATGATACAGTCAAATCTGCTTTTACATATTACTCTCAGGGCTGCTACAACTTAGAAAGGGAAAGCTAAAGCATTCTGAAATTATTCCTTCAGTCTGCTGTGTTTCTATGGATAATACAGGATCTATTCCCTAAATGACATCTGTGTTTCTCCTTCTCTGGAGTTTAAAATGCCTTGTCTTAATTTTTATTGTGGATATTTTATATTTTGTTGTAGGCATGTCTATGTTCTTAGCTCTCTGAACAACTGAGGTATTTCTCAATTTATAAAATTATTTATTTTAACAGAAAAAATAAAACTCTTGTTAGAAGAACTCTGGATGTGCATAGAGAGTGCAACAGGAAAAAGAGACAATTGGGAAAATAATCCTGGTTTAGGTGAGGTGGCATTAAAGTCCTAAAATTTTCTCAAAACTGCGTATTTTCTGACGAAGAATAAATATTGGTACCTTTTTTCAGCTTCTGTTCAGGATAAGGCATGGTCTGAAAAAAGAAGACTGACCGTTACAGAAGGTAGGTTCCAGTAAACATGAATTTATTAATATGCAAGTGCATTAATTTAGTCTTACTGAGGTATCATCTGTTTGGGTACTGTTTTATAACCTTTTTTTGATGGACAAATATTTCCTTGGTGATTGCCTGGTCAAGTACGTGTATGATTAGAATATTTGCAAATGATTGCAAATTACTAGTTTGAACAGCCAAATAAACTGGAGTGCTCTTCTAAATAAAAGCTGATGTAAATCTGCTGTTGCAATTGAGAAATCAAATTACTTTACTATTAGCTGTTTTATTCCGAACTAGTCAAAACTCACCTGTCATGTTTAAACCTTACGTATTATATCATTATAAACTCTGCAGTATAAAACGTGAATTACAAGATGGAAGCACTCATTATTAGTCTGAAACAGACACATGGTAACATAGTTGGATTGTAAAATTTAAGAAGCATTTTGTCATTCATACCTGCCTGAACTATAATAGACAACAGTACATTAATTTTCATATTCACAATACAGAAAAAGCATGTATAACTTGGTGATATACTGTCACATTACAAAATTAAAGTTAATAATAATCCAAGTAGTTATCCACATGCACATTCACAGTAAACTTGCCATTCACAATTAACCTGTCTCCTCACTATGTTAAGTCTGAAAATTTGCTACCAGTGTAGGTCCCAATGAATCTAGTTTCAGACTGCATTCCAGTTGAATCTGCTTAAGAGATGCCAAAATATAAGGACTGGCTCATAAGCCATATCTGTGGCTTCAGATCCAAAACTGAGACAGGTATTTGTCCTCTCAGATTCTGAATTTAATTTCTTGATCAAGGGTCAATCAAATGACAAGAACAAGCACAAGAAACTGAAGAGTTTGAAATGCAGGTGATTTCAGGGATATCAGCTTCTAGTGTCATCCCTTTCCCATCCACTACAAGGGGAACTTCAGATTCCAGGAGTCCTGTCCTGCTTTTTCTAATCACATCTTCTCAAGGAAACTACAGTATTTTCACAAAAGGAAGCAAATGTCCATAACAGCCCCTATTTTGCTTTTGTTGGAGTGGCTAGATATCGTAGAAATACATCTTACTTGTTGCTTTGGGTTTATTTTTTCCTCTTTTAGCCTAGGGCAACAATCTTACTGCTCTGACTCTCATGAGAGTGACCATTACCTTGGTTTCATAATAGCAAAATGCTACAGATGCAGTCTTCTACCAAAATAAAGGGATCTTAATGAGTTTACCCAAATTTCTTTTCCCCTATTAGAATGGTTTCATCTTAGCAATACTACCATCAGGTTGATTTACTCTCTGAAACATCTTTTCCATAGAATGTCAGTTCATAAATCCGCCTGAATCTAGCCTTTCTGGAAGATACCTCTTTGATTTCTTAGTACACTTAAACCTGCTGTAAAATATCCAAAGCTCTGCATTACTGTAAGTGCCTTCTCTGTTCCTCCAAGGGTGATACCACTTTGAATGGCTTTCTTGAAGAACATGTTCATGTATGAAAGCTAGAAGACTTATGAGGCTTTTCATTTATGCATTTTTCAAGAAATGCGTTACTGTGAAAACTTGATAGGACAATGAGGTTTTGCCAAACTTAATTTAAAAAGTTGGCGGTTTTTTCTTTGTCCTTATAGTATTGTTACAAATCTATCAGCAATAAAGTTGACTCTATGTGCAGTTGACCATCAGACCAATAACCTTAGACAATCTAAGGTTAATAAGACATTGCTGATTTTTTGGACTTTGGAAAACTGTTTCCCATGTAATTAGAGCATAAAGTCTTTTCCATTGTGAATGGGCATTTGAAGAAGCATTTGAAGAATCTTGCAGCCCAGTGCTGAAGATTTGGTAATTTGGATTCTCCAACATGCATTGTTCATATGCAGGCATATGGTGAGAGGAGATGAGGGAAAAGGGAAAGACAGCATCTGGGAGGAGCTGAACTTCTTCAAGTAGTGTATATATAACAGGTTTCGGAGATAAATCTGGCCTACTGCAGAGCTATATCCATCTTTCCTTTTTCTTTGGGGATCCAGGATATGGGAAAAGCTGCATATAGATGTTAAGAACAGGGATGGAAAGTAGCACACTGAAGGTACTTTGGCATCTGCTTTAACACCAGATAAAAGGATATCCAAGACAGTGGCATTACATATAAAATACAAAGATAAGACTGTATCCCCTAAGTACATGTGAATGTTTCATGGTCCTGAGATTAAAGTCTAAAGCAAGTGATTTAAGAAGCAGACCTCTGTCTTCAAGACCTGTGAAAATGTCTCAAGATATCTTTTTTGATAGAATAGCATTGCACATTTAGTTTCAGGTATGCAACGTTCACTCTAATTATTTGTTTCATGTGATGTGTGGGTTTGCTGTCTCGAACCAGAATTCTGTCTGTAGCTCTAAAGAATAGCTAGTGTATAAAACTGCCTGAAATTCACATAACTGGAAATGAGTTGAAAAATTTAGGGTTGCTGACAGGGCATTAGAAACTCTATGGAGGAATTTTGCCTCAGAGAAATGTTGCTGCTTGTCCTTGAAGTGTACACTTGCTACTGCCAGGTATTCACAGTCACTGTGCTGATAGTGATGAGTTTTTGCTATAAACCAGAAGAGATTCTATGGCTAGATGAAGTATTTTGGTAAAATATTGAGCAATTTAATCTGCTCCCTCTTATTGAGAGGAAAAAAAACAAGACTTGTTTCAGAAAGTTGCTGTATTGTTTAGGGTAGGGAGAGAAGAGGACGTTGTTTTGCAATGATGAATTGCCCTGCTGGAGCAAAGATTTGAGCTGTAAAATTAAATTTTTTTAGTATGAAGGTAACTGATTTGATTGCTTATTTAATCTCTGCTCTCCTTTTTCCACTCTTTATTGAGGAAGTATTTCATAGTAGCGTGTAGTAGATTTTGATGGTGTCCTCAGATCAGAGTAATCTTCGCCTTTTCTCAGAATTGGGAGAAGGCAGCAGTGTAAGTGTTTGAAGCTACGTGGACTAAATTCCAGGTTTTAGATTTGAAGATGAAAATTTAATCATTTCATTAAGTGACATAATGAAAAAGAGCGTGATCCCTGGATAAAGTTTGTCTGTGAAATACGATCTTTGAGAGGATCCTTCTGATGAGGGAGAGCTTAGTATAAGTAGGGCTTTTCCTGCACCTAAAGTTCAGGCCAATGTGCTAAGGAGTTAGCTTTTTCCTATAGGGAACCATATCCTGGACCTTTGAAAATTTCAATGACAACTCTTCCTACAGATAAAGGGGTAGACATGAGAAAACCATCACATTTCTAAAGAAATTCAAACAAAGTTATCAGGGACTCATTGGAAAGGGATGAGGGGAGAAGGATGGAGAATCATAGTTAGTCAGAAATTATATCTTTGATCCATCTCTTAGAGGGAACTTCATGGTGGATGGTGTCTATCAATATTCTTGGGCTCCATCGAGTAGCATGACTAATCTTGAGATAACGTAGTACTATTGTGTAGTTCACTGTGCAAAGTAAACTTCACAATTGTCTAACAGAAGTTCTTCTAGGGGCAAAACACAGAACTGTGTGTTTCTGCCTTCTTCAGTGGAGAAAGCTGTGAGCTTAGAACTGATTGACATGAAGGAGCATGAAAGAAATACAAGATACAGTCTTAGGGTATAATTGCAACTGGCCTGCAAGTACAACTTCTGGCTCAAAGCTGCAGATTGCTTTAAGCTGAGAATTGCAGCCTGAATGAGGAATGTCACTGCATGCTTGTCCTGCTTTTCCTGAAATAAATCATTGAGTTCTATAGACATTCAGTCCTTCCTAGTATGGCCCTTCCTAAAAAACAAGAATTGGGAAGTATAACCTTAATGATCCAAGTCAGAAGATGGTTTGGAGGGGACCTCTTTGCACATAGGCATAGCTTTTTCATGAAAAAAAGAACTGTTTGTGAACAACAGCATCTGATCTCTGTAAGGAAAACTGTTTTGCAAGTGACATTAAGCACCTCTTATTACTAGTCTAGGAGAACATCACTTGAAGAGATGACAATGCATTCTTATTACTATGATGTAGTATCTCTATAAAGAAAAAGGGGGTGGGGGAGTGAGAACTCTTAACGATATATTTGTGCCTTAGAAACGGTACAACCAAATCAACCAAAAGATTAGGAAGTGTGATGGCAAAACACTGCTTTGGTATTCTTCATTGGAAGGTGCTGGAAAGCAAAATTCTGTAACACCCATAAAACTTCAAGCAAGTACTGAGGCTTTTGGAGGTGACTCTGAGAAAAGGACTGCTGAGGAATGTCTGTGTGGTGGTGAGGATAAAACTGAAGATCTGATAATACAGACAGATGGGGTGCACAGCAGTTTGGACTCCTCTGATCAGGAACTAAAGGGCCCAGGTGGAAATGTGATGGATATATTGAATTGGGCCAGACCTCTCCCTGCACTACTTTCTCCAGTACAGCTTTCACCATTAACCACACAGGTGAGTTTCGGGATGTATCTGACTTGGCATTAATATGTTTGTGTAATCATTGGGGGGAAAAAAAAAAAAAAAAAAAAAAAAAAAATTGATACTCTGGGCTTTTTAATTTTTTTTAGTATCAGTATTAGTTACTCATACACTGAATGGGTGTCTGTGTGAGTGTTTAGATCCATATGGGTACCTTTTTTACCTTCTAACATACTGCCTGGGGAAGCGGTACCTACTCAAATATTGTTCTTCAGTAATGTTAGAATGCAAGTAGGTAGGCCTCTGACTTTTCACAAAGGTACTATCCATTTGGTATGAAGAGCAGTGATGGAGAAGGATGTAATTCTGCTGATTGGCCTGAATCTCTCAAAATTACTGCATGTCAGGGCCACCAGTTTATTTATTTAGAGAAATACATCTTAAAACTGGTACCAGGCTTTGGAATATTAACTTTGTATTTTTCATTAAAGGATTTATTGTTTGGAGAAGTCACGGGTTCCAGTGACGAAGAAATTGATTGCAGCACTTCTGCTGTGGAGGATGTTTTACAAGAAAACCAAGTTCAGCCACAATGTTGTAACATAGTCAGCTTCAGTGAGGAGTGTAACAGACAGAGCAAATCATGTGAGCGTGGTCTTGATGCAGATATCTCACATAACCTGAGTTGGAATAAAAAGATGTCAAGCAAGGAGGAGAGACATGCTGAAACAAAGCAAGCTGACACGGCTGCTTTAATTACAGATGGGGAAACTAACAAAGATTGTTTGGAGGATAATTCTGAGAACATGGAAATGGAGAAGAGAGAACTAACTGAAGCAACAGCACATGAATTGGAAGCCATCAAAAACCAGAAAGGAGATAGTGAGGACATGCACAGCAAAGAGGAAAGTTCTTCAGCTGATTTTATGTTACACATTTTCAAGACACAGAATCAGATGGAAAAATGTAGTAAGGTAGACCAAAAAGAAGAGAATATAATCTTAATCAGAGCTGTTGATTATGATGGTACACATGAAAAGCATAGTGAATTAATGAAAGCAGAAAGAGATGGATTATCAGCAGAGAGTGAAACTCCCAGGGCAGTATCTGTTCCCAAAAATCTTACTCATTTGCCACATGAGCAATTCACTGTACTTCAAAGTGAAGATTCTGAGGAGAAATCTGATGTGTTGATAGAGAATGAAGTGATAGAAAACGACTCAAAAACTGTCATCAAAGTAACTAATATGGCAAGTAATGTAGGGGAAAACACAAACCAAATGATAACCGGAGAGGAAGTGACAGCTGCAGAACTGATGAAAGGGCCCTGTGCTGTGGCAAATAATGAGGGAAAGCTCCCTGAAAATGTATTGTCTGATTTCAGAAGTTCAAAATCCTTCTGTGGAGTGGAGTGTCCTAAAGACCTTTTGATACAGCATGAAGGGGAGCGAATAGTTATGGAGACTGAGGCAGACACTGGAACTATTGACATCTTTGCACACTCCGAAATGAAACATGACAGTGAAGAGATAATGGAGAAACAGTGTGTGCAAACAAGAAAAGACAAAGCAGATGGAGAATATGACCCAGAGACTGTTAAAGGCTCTAGTCATACCTTACCTGTAACTGCTGTGCAAGGAATCAGAAATTCATTGTCTATGTATAACATCAACAAAAACGTAGGTATGGAGTGGAGTACTTTGTCAGCCTTTCCAAAAGATGATGAAGAGCTCAAAAGCAAAGACATGGATAGAAGCAGACCTGAGACATTTGAATTAGCCATGAGATTTAACAGAAAAAGTGTTCTAGAAATAGCTGAATCATCAGAGCTACTCCCTAGTGCAGAAAACGGAAAATTAGTAGATATAAAGGTTGGGGGATGTTTAAAAAACAAATCATTCCAGGAAGAAAATGGTAGTAATTTATTGCAAGGGAAGTCAGGCTTGGAAAGTACACTTACGCTGCCAAAGATGGTGTGCATTACTGGTGCAGAAAGCAGTGTAGCTAAGTGTGGATCATCTGTGTTAGAAGTTACAAAAATAAAGGGTGAAATAAGACAACCCAAAAACCTGTGTAGTACATTAGAACATGGGTTGTCCAAAACTCAAAACTTCAGTGTGTTTGAATCTCAAGAGCCTGAATTCAAAGTTAATCCAGAAAATTCTACAGAGGAAAGCAATGAGCTGTTAGAAAGAGTGGATGCTATTGAATCTGTTTTAGTAGAAAGTAATCTTACTTCTCAGGCACAGTTTGCAAAACCTCTGAATCAGTTCTTGGTAACTGAAAATGTTAAGTGTGATGAAATAAAAGGGGAATTAAATAAACAAGGCAAGGAATTGGTGACTGAGACTAGCTCCAGTTCATGTAACTGGGAAGAAAATGTGGGGAAGAAAAATATTTTGGGGATTATCTGCCAGCCTACTTCAGAAATGGATTTTAATAGTGGCTTGGCTTTTTCTGCTCAAGGGAACTTGGACATGGCCTGTATAAATACTGAAGAAACAGATTCTCCTGTGCAAGTAGGAGTTTGTTTGGAATCGACAGTGCCTCCTAATCTAAATATTAGTGTTCGGAAAGTTGTTAGTTTTGTTGAAAATAATTTCACAGAAAAGGCTTTTTCCTGTACATGGGAAAAAAAAGGAGGTAAAAATTGTGTTACAGGTAGTGCATTTAACTGTTCTTTAGGAAGCCTGGAAGAGGGTGCTGAGATCCTATCTGTTGAAAGAGACAACACGTGCAAAGAACTGGACTGCCCTGAGAGGGAATGCATACACAAAAATGAAGTGAGAATTCTCAGTGAGAAGGAGCAGCCAATAGATGACAAACCTCAAGCATCTGTTAAGTCACAGATCCTGCATGCAGACTCTTATACTAAGAATACTTTTCTCCTCCAGAAGTTTGACTCTCAAGAATCAGGATGCAGGACTTCTACCTGGGAGGTTATAACAGGTCCTTCTAGAACTGTTTCACTAACAGCTGTGAGAGAAAGCAAAGAATTGAATAATTTTGATGCATCTGAGAAAAATGCCATAAAAAGGTATAAAAATTATTTTGGTATGCCAGAGCAGAGCAATGAATCTGAAGAGAAAGACCATTCTGTACAAAAAGTTAGATATCTGAAATGTTCTGAATCTGTTCCCATGTTCAGAAAGGAACTGAGAGCTTGCAGGAGAATTGCAGTGGATACTATAGAAACTGGTGCAGTTGTTGATGCTGATTGCCAGATGCATTCAACAGTGCACCCAGGAAATACTTTGACAGTCAGTCACCTAAGAGCAGACACTGTGGTAGATATGGGTGCATACTGTGAAACAAACAGCTCTCTAGATACTGCAAATGAGTTGTCAAGTGTGGTTAGGGAAGGTTATCCTAAAGACTTCATGTCTTGTAAAAGAGATCCTGTATTAGTAACCTCTGAAAATACTGAAGGTCCTAATGAATGCATGATAGATTCTAACAGGTCTGTATGCATCAATGACAGTGAGGAAAGTCTGTTAATAACTGGGCCATTGAAAGAAAACTTTCTGATGCCAAATGCTTCAAAAAATAGATTACCACTATGCCAGATGTTAACCAGATTCTCAGAAACTTGCAGACTGCCTGTGAAAAACAGTAAATTAAATACAAGCATGTTAGCACTTGGCAGTTTCTTAAAAGAAAGTGATTCTGAAAAGCTTCAGTCAAATATGGAGCAAAGTCTAATACACACTGTTGATATGGGGGTCTCAATGTTTGAAGAATATAAATGTAATCAAACTTGCACTGCTTGCAACATAAGAAAAAACAACACAGATGTTATCCTAGCCGGTAGCTTCACTAAAAAAGACATTGCCGAGTATCTTCCAAATCCAGCCCTATCTAATATAGAGTGCAATTGTCAGATAGTTAGGCAGCCTTCTGAGCTACAAAAAACAGTGTTGGAAAAGCTATGTATGTTGGAGTCAGAGGCTTTTGTGGATCTTACTTTCAAAAAGAGCAATAAATTGAAGTGCAAAGAGCAAGAACCATCTGATATCTTGACTGTTTCAACCAAGACAGCTGCCCAAGTAAGGCATGCCAAGCTATCAAAGAGGCTGTTTCAAAGTAAAAGGAAAACAAAGACTCTCAAAGTTAAACCAACTCAGACAGTTCTTGCAAATGCAGATACTTCTGTACCAATGAAATGTTCATCTGAGACTATAAATAAAATTAGGCAAGAGATGGGTCCTCCTCTGCCCCCCTTGCTATTGCCTTTGCTTGCTACTCCTCCAAAAGCTGCATGTACCATGTCTCCAGTAATGTCTTCTATTGGTCGATCCTCTTTGTTTTCCCCTCTTGATGACCTGATATCCCCACTCCATGAAACTCCCGTTCCTCCTCTCATGTCTCCCTTAACAGGTACTCCAACAGTAAAATCTGCTCTTTTATTTTCTCCTTCCTCACCCTCAGAAACTGCAGTAAGTAGAAGGCTTCGCTCCTCACCTTTGAAATTTTGTACTTCCATTCCAAAGCATGCACTTCCTGTCCCAGGAAGATTTCCATTGTGTGCAGCAGATGGTGCTGCTCCAAGTGCACCTCAGAAGAACTCTGTGAAAATACTGGACACTATGTATCCAGAGCTGTCTGCAAGGGCAAGGACACTAAACATTCTGAAAGGTAAAATTCAGCTTAACCAGTGTGTTTTGTCAGACAGACGAAATTTGCCAGGGCCTGTGACTCAAATAAGTGGGTTCAAAGCAATTGCATCTACGTCGACTGCTTTTGTTAAAACTGGTATCAATTTGAAATCCAGTAATAACAAAGATCAAGACAAAGATTTGCAAAATCAGCAGTTGTTTTCAAGCTCATCAAATCTTCTTGAAAGACAGACATTATTGCCAGTATCTATGCCAAGAAGTGCAAAGAGACTGAGACTGGATAGTGAACCATCAAAACCAGAGTTCAGTGATACTGCTGCTATCAGAAGTGCTAAAAATACAATCTCTGAAGTACAGGAGACTTTCCGTGACAAAAGGGGTGAAATCAGTGATTCAGCACACAGTTCCAGTTTAGAAGCATCACTACCAGTAAAGAAAGTTATTGATCCTGACTGCCAAAAGATTTCTTTAGCATTGAAGAAAATTGCTGAATCCTGCTTTGACTTGTTACCAGTTATTAAAGGTCATGTGTATGTTGGCAATATCTCTACAATTCCAATAATGAGAGATGAAGAGAAGGATGTTGTCTATGAATTTGGTGTAAAAAACAAGGTAAGTAGCATAATGTTTAATTTTGTGTTTTGGTAAAAACACGAGGAGTTGACAAATCCAGTAACTTCACAGCAGTGAGGCTGTGGCAGCTTTATGTTTCCAAATCCAGCCAGTAGCAAGGCTGAGTAAGTACTAGTAGGCACACATGCACACAGGATGCACCTAATCTAGCTCCCTTCTCTGGCTGATCAGGGTGAAAGCCTGGTAGTAGAAAATACGTGCTTTTTTATATATATATATATATGGGTAGATCCCTCCAGTAGCTAACATTCCACACACAGTGGATCCAGTAGGTGACTCCTGTTCTCTCCACTTGTCTCACGCACCGAAACACAGTCATAGAAGTGCGGCACTCCAGACTCCAGTAGCTGGTCCAGACCTATGGCCTTATCTGCATCTGACCCTCAGACCCCCAGTCTTTCAGGTAGTTGGCTCAAAAAGCCAACACTCAAGACTCCCTGATGTGTCTGCAAGTACCCAGTCTAAACCTGCAGCCTCTCCAGCACCGGGTTCTTTAGCCTCTCATTCTACTCCTCACTTTTAGCCCTCCCTCTAAACATCCTATAGTAAGTCTTGCACAATCCAGATAGTCTCCTTCCTTGCTTCAGATATTGAGTCCCATGCTACTGTATACAATAATGTACCCTCACCACCTCCTGAAGTGTGTTAAGGTGATCTGAGGAGAGACTCTGCTCTTGGCTGATCAAGTAAGTTTCACACCTGGACAATGGGCTGTTTGTCCTGGGACAGCTTTGGAAGTAGTCAAGTCAGGCTGCTCCCTTTGCTCTGATTAGGTTATTTGGGTTCCTCTAACTGTCATTATTCCTCTCATTTTTTGTTTAAGGAAGATAGTTTTTAATCACATGACTAAACTTTTTATTTAAAGAATAGTAGTCCTGTTCTGCATCTGTTTAAGGCATATTTATTCTGGGGAAGTTGCTCCTCACTTTTTGTTTTGTTTTACTGGTTGCTTTTGATTTACTTTTCTGGATTTTTATTTGTATGCAAACCATATTCTTGCAAATTATATAGTAGTATGGAAAGTAAAAGGAACTATGATGTTATCAAATATTCTCAAGTATGTAACAGTGTAACTGTATTTTTTGTGCCTTGCAGCATTTAGCGGAGTCCTTGCTGCATGTTATTCTCAATAAACTCAAGGCTCAGAAGAATGCTACAAATTACAACTTCAGTCAGGCCCTATGTCGAGTCTATACAGGAATTTGTCGACAGCTGGGAGATTTGGAAAGAGTCCGCCTTTTCTGCTATAGCCTACTCAAAGAAGGTACAGCATGGCTTAGTGGTCTAATGTCTTAAAATATGCATGTGTGTCTTTGCTGTAATGTTCCAGAATGATTATGTTTGTAGAAACAAACAAATGAAAATCCTGTGAAAGGGATTTTTTCCTTAGAACTTTTTTCTATAGTGCAGAAATATAGATTGTTCTGGAAGAAACTTCCTTTCTCACACTTCTTCCATATCTGTGTCTCAGTTTGGTGGTGACCTGGGCTCTTCATAGTCTACTAATTTTTCCAGATATTTTATTTAGGATCCTCTGTGCTTTCATTTTTGCCTCACCATCTCCGAAATGACAACGTGATTACAAAGAGCTATGTACTTTTTGTGTATGAATAATTTCTAATTTTAACTTGAGTAGGCACTGATTCACATAGCAAGTGTGATTAAAAAATATGTACTGGCTTAAAATGTGTGTCAGGAGTTGAACAATAATACCTTGTTCAAAACTGGTGCATTTGTACAACATATCCTCCTTAAAGTTTTGTTATTTTCCATTATCCAAATCTCACTTGGTTGAGACATTTTTCTTACTTTGGTTCCCTTCCTTTTGCTGGCAGTAACAAAGGTAATATATGTATACTGTCACTGTACTAAATTAAGAGTCTGTTACAGTTCTGGAAGGACTTCACTTAGTTTGAAGATACTGTTTTAAGCTCTGGATGGTTCAGTATACTGGCATTTCTGTTTGAAATTAAAACAGAATAAAATTTGAGAGCACTGAGGAGCAAAATGCTACAACTTTTGATTGCTTCAGTTAGTGGTTATCTTCCATAAAACTAACTAACTGTCTGTCTGTCTTTCAGTAAAGATTGTGATTTTTATTTTGTTCTTTTGTTACTGTTGGGTTGGGATATTTTTGTTTGGGTGTTTGATTTGTGTTTGTGGGTTTTTTGTGGGGTTTTTTTTTGTTTGTTTTTTTGTTTGTTTGTTTGTTTTGTGTGTGTTGGTGGTGGTGGTGGTTTTTTTTGTTTTGTTTTTGCTTGGGTTTTTTTTGGAATTACTTCTTTCCCATCTGTTTTTTTCTGTTCTTCCTGCTGACCATCATAACTCTCCTTTCACTTTTTTTTCATGTTGCATGTGTTTTAATACTGCCCCATATCAGAAACTATTACTTCTTCTCTTAGTCTAAATTAACAAGTAAGCCTTTTGTTTTGCAGTACCTTGGTAACTTGTCATTTTGAGGGCTCTTGTAAATACTAAATATCCCCCTTTTTTTCTTTTCTGGGTAAGATCCAGGCTTCAGTAGCTAAATGAAGATTTTTGTTAAATGATATTCTGTTCTAGACTTTGAATTGCATAAATTCCTATGGTGAATCTGTGGCTTTATTGTTATGTCTTTAGTGTGAACAGCTGAAAATACATCTTAAGGGTTGTTTGGGTTTTTTTGTTTATGTTGATTTGATTACCATGCATTCAGTTTAGGCTTTTCTGTTTCATGTAGTTAGTTGTATATATTAATTCCCATCAGAATTATGGTAACACAAGTGTGACCTATGTGCCAACTACACAATTGCCAAACTGACTATAAACAGTTGGTACTACCTCATTAGACTTGCATCATCTTGACTTCTTATCCATCCTTTTTTGTTCTGTTTTACTTTCATGTATTCCGCCTTAGATGACTAGAAATAAGTGTTACCTTTCTGTGATTTTTTTTTTCCTTTTACCCCTTCTCTGTTCCCATCCTTTTTTCTTCTTTTTTTTTTTTTTTTTTAATGTCCCTTTAGCTCCTACTCATCACTTAATGAGTCTTAAGTGTTTCAAATTCATGGACAAGCAATTTCAGTTGTGGCATGTAAATAATTCTACTTTAGCAACAGTCCTTGACCTGACAAAAAAACCCCAGAGTTCATTCTTACGTAATGGGGGTTTCAGAGTAGAGAAGGTCCAATTGAAGCATTGAATGGAAACTTCTTGATTTGGTGATACTCATATGCTCCATAGTTTCTAAAAATGTAGAAGTTATGCTGGATTGAAGAGAGAAGATACATTTATCTTTTCAGTTGTGTTGGGGTGGGTTTTTTGGGGTTTTTGGTTGGTTGGTTGGTTTGTAGGTTTTTTTGTGGGTTTTTTTGGGTTTGGTTTGGTTGGGTATTTTTTGTTTGGTTGGTTGGGTTTTTTTAGCTTTTTGTAGTGACAAGTGTTTCAGGCATATGTATTGCATTATTGTGTTTCATGCTTGAAAGTACTATCTTCTTGTTTATTCCAATGGGCATTTTATTGCTTGCAGTCTTAACACTTATGTTTCACCGTAATATTTTGCCTTGAAGATTTCTGCTTTGGAGTTCAGAAGCATCTGTTAGCTTCCCTTTGATGGTTTGAAACTGTCCTCTTTTATTCATACAGTTCTGGATATACAGTTGTCAGATACTTACTCCGACTTAATGATTTCTTCAATTATATCAGTAGCACACATCTTTATGTCTATAGAAATACAGATTTTGACATGTATCATTCATATAGGCTGTCCTGGGTTAGGGTAGGATAGGGTTCATTTCCACAAGAAGTCGAGGGTGAGGTGCGTCACAGTCGAGATGGACAGCTGAACCGGGCAATGAGTTACTCGATACCATACTGACGTCATGTCTGGTACATAGGGGCAGGGGGCAGGCTGGGCAGAGCGCTCGAAGTGGGCGCCGTTTTCTGGGGTCGTTAGCTTTCCTTTCTTGGTGTGTATTGTTTCATTGCTGTTATTTGTTGCTTTTGTTTGTTGTTTCTTGTGTTGCATTGTTGTATCAAACTCTCCTTATCTCAACCCTCGGGGTTTTGGTTTTCATTTTTTTGCCTCTTCTCCTTCCCGGTC
>JANHGN010012762.1:13404-29058 GCA_024605025.1 Megaceryle maxima
GAAGTGGAAGTTGGGTGTGGAGTTTGTTTGCTAGGAGATGGAGGGGATTGGGGGGTTGGGGAGGGGGGAATCTTAGGAACTCAATTTCCATGAGATTTTCTGTCTGCAACTACTGTATTGCCCATCTCAAAATCAATTTATTCAGTCATCCTCACAAATGACATATTTAAGGAGGGAAAGGAATGAAAGAATAATTACAAGTTAGTCATATTACAAAATGAATAATTGATATGTTCAGTAGTTAAATATTTATTTTATTAAATGGAGCATGCAAAATAGCAGCAAGTTTCTTTTCTGACCAGAATATTATTCCTGTGGTTTTGACTCCTTGGAGCTTTACAGATTTGGCTTTTTTAGTCTGAGTGAAAGCTGAAGGAGTCTAATCAGTGGCTCTACAGAGCTCTGACTTGAAGCTGTTGGCAGCTTCCCAGAATATTTCAGCTTCTGCTGAACAAAACATTACACCTACCCATATGGCTCATTTGGAATATGACCCACAAGCATGACTGGGGGAGCAGTCAGCTGCACTTGTGAAGGCTAAACAGTCTGTTATGAGGGAAACCATCTGAGGTATATCTGTTGTGTCCAACCTGTTCAACCTTTAAGGAAGTCTTTTTACCTGCTTTCTCTTTTCAGTAGTGTACATTACAGGAAGATCATGAAACCTGAATTATGCGCTCGTTAAGGGATTGCTTTAACATGTCAGGGTCAAGTCCTGTCCTCATATCGGTGTGTGTTGTTTTGAATTCAGGAGTCGTGGGAGCAACTTCTTTGTTCATCTGACAGAGAAATTTATCTTTTAGACCTGCATTGGTCATGTATAGAAAGAGGCATGAATTAAATTGGCACAGATTTTAAAAATGAGGGAGTTCCTGAAGAGCCTCTTGGCAAAACAAATAGTCATCTAAGTTCCGTAGTATATCAAACTTATCTTGAAATCAAACAGTTCAAGGCAATACCCACCACAATACAGTTTTTTACCAGTCTAAGTTTTATACTTGTTTTGTCCCTATAGATGTCCTCTGAGGTCTTAAAGACTATGGTATAAGGAACATGCAGGAAGTTCAAAACGTGGATTTCTTATAAATGTAGTCACCAGCTGATCTAACTAGTAATTGATTCAGTGTGAAACCAGCATAACATAAGGTCAGGTGACATACTGGCCATATGTAGGTTCATGAGACCTGATGGCATCCACAAGTGCTGATGGCACCCTGAAGCTACTTGATAATCCTTGAACAATCATGGCGACTGGGAGAAGTTCCTGAGGAGTGGTGGGAAGCAACTGCCACTCCTTCAGAAAAGGCAAGAAGGAGAACCTCAAGGCCTGCAGGCTTGTCAGCCTGCGAACCATTTCTATGCACGTGAAGGACAAGAAGGTGACTGGGATCAGTCAGCAGGGATTCACCAAGGGGAAATCACACTTAACTAGCCCAGTAACATTCCATGATGAAATGACTGGCCCGAGAGAAGCGAGTGATGAATGTTGTCTAGCTTTGTTTCAGTAAGGCATTCAATGCTATGTCCCATAAAATCCTCATAGAGAAGCTGTTGAAATATGGGCTGGGTGAGGACCCAATGAGATGGATTGAAAACTGGCATGGTAATCAGGGGTAGGAGGTCTAGGGGGAGGTGTGTACTATATATACACACCAGTGTGTGGTGTGGACACTAGCAGTGTAACCGAGGGGTCACTGCTAGGCCTAGTCCTGTTTGACATCTTCCTCTAGATGACTGGGCAGTGTGTACCCTGAGGACAGAAAGCTGGGAGGAGTGGCTGATAGGCCAGAAAGATGTCTATAGGGACCTCAGCAGACTGGAGAAATGGACCAACAAGAAAATCATGAAGTTCAACAAGAAGTGCAAAGTCCTGCACCTGGAGGGGCATAACCCCATGCAGCAGCATGTGCCAGGGACTGATGAGCTGGAAAGCAACTTTGCAGAAAAGGACCTGCATGTCCTAGGGGGCACGTTGAACATAAGCCATCAATGTGCCCTCATAAAAAAGAGAGGCAACAGTATCTGGGGCTGCACTAGGAAGAGTGGTGCCAGCAGGTTGAGGGAAGTGATCCTTCCCTTGTGCAGCACTGGTGAGACATACTGGAAATGCTGTGCCAGGTCTGGACTTGTCCAGTAGAAGAGAGACCTGGACTTATTGGAGAAAGTCCAGTGAAGGGCCATGAAGATAATTACGGAACTGGAGCATCTCTCCTGTGAGGAGAGCTGGGACTGTGTAGCCTGGAATAGAGAAGGCTCAGGGGATCTTACCCATGTCTAGAAATACCTGAAGGGAGAGTGCAGAGAGGACAGAATCAGGCTCTTTTCAGTGGTGCTCAGTGACAGGATCAGAACCAGAGGGCACAAACTGAAACATGGGAGGCTCAGCCTGAACATAGAGAAACATTTTTTTACTGCGAGGGTGACCAAGCACTTGCATAGGTTGCCCTGACATGTTGTGGAGTCTCCATTCTTGGAAATATTCAAAAGCCATCTGGACACGGTCCTGCACAACCTAGGTGCCCCTGCCTGAGCAGGGGGAGGGACCAGATGACCTCTAGAGCTCCCTTCCAACCTCAACCATGCTGGGATTCTGTGACTTTATTGTTAGGCTTGTGTAAACATTTCTATTTTAGCTCTCCTCGCCTTGGTCCTGATACCATTTCTGGGCCAGAGGTGAATTTATAATAGGAGGGACACATGTTACAAAAATGTGGTAGAGTAAGAGATCCATTTTAATGAGGCATCAATTCACATTTTATTGAAGCTTATATATGGACAGAACAAAAAAAACCCAGAGTGCTTTAGTCTAGCTGTAGATGGTAAATCTTCATAGGTACTGTACAGAGCTAACAGCAAGTTCAGCTATGTGTAAGGAAAAGAAAATTGTCAGGAGCTCTCTCACAAGAATTTTATATTTTAAGTGCTTGAAAGCAGGTATTGGGGGTGTGTTCCACATGGAGGCTGCATAAAAATCTCAGAGGTTAATAAACTTGCTTTCCATTTTCAATGTTTGAGGCTGTCTGGGTAAAAAGTAAGTCTGTGGGTTTGGGATGGTCTTTTGTGGAGTTTTTGTGGAAATTTAAAGGCTGAGAAGTCACAAAATAGTAATGGCAAGGTTCACAAGCAGCTTTATCAGGAATTTAATAGCAAGCTCTATACTATTTCTTTATGATTACTTTGCCGTCTCTGCCCATGGAGTTGTCATTTCCAAAGTGATTCCTAAAGGTGTTCGTACAGACCACATCCAGTGATTGAGACTGTCTGTCACATACTCCAAACATGGATTCACACATCTGGAAAGTTGCTGTCTCAGCATAATTGGTTCTATGTTTAGAAAAACTTGAAATACATGGAAACCTTCTTAACTTTCCAAAACCACCACCTTAATGCTTGATTTACCATTTCACACACACATGTAATTCTACTGAGAAGAGCTCAGGGAGGATTTTTCATGTGGAATAGATATCTCTTAGGGACTAAAGACTAGTATTTTCACTCTAAAATGCTCTTCTGGGGAAGCAAGAGTGGATGCCTGCCAGTTTGAAGTGCTTATGGGCCTCAGACAGCCTGGGGCCACCCATGGTCATTCTGGATTTCACACTTCCTTCAGCCACACGTTGACTAGACGGCTCTCAATTCCCACTGTTGGCTACCATCAGCTGCAAAGTGACTCCTGAACTCCTGTGCTGCCACCTTCTCTCCTCCACCTGTTTTTAATACTGAAATTTGGGAAAAAATAAAGACACAAAAGAAAAATCTAGAAAATTAGGTACATTTGGAATATTTTCATTTGTTGAAGTGGTGACTCTTTCTTCTTTCCTGCCTTTTTTTTTTTTTCTTGGTTGCTTTCCCTTATTCTCTGTCCTGTATATATTTTATCTTTTCATTATCTGGTGCTTATTGTTCTAATTTGTTTTCCTCCCAGAAAATACACAGGCTTTGTTCTGGCTGCCTCTGCTTTCAGGGAGGCTGGGACACTGTCTCATTCCCTGTTGCCTTCATTCAGGAACGACTTCCAGGCTTGGGATTTAGGCCAACATCCTTTCCCTCATTGCCACTGACTGAGTTTGGGAGGGCTTCTAGATGTGGGATGTTCAGCTGGCAGTGTTGTGGGGTTTTTTCCCCTCCCTCATGACACATGGTTTCGATATGATGGGCTTGTTTTTCAGAACTTGCTTTTCTGCTGCAAGTAAGGCAAGAAGCTCAGAGGTGAAAGGGTCTTCCAGGAGAGCTTGCGGGATGCTAGAGTGAGGTGTGCATATGGTGTGAAAAATGTAGGCAACCTCATTTTATTTTTTTTCCTGTGTAATTCTGGCCCAGCTCCTACTCTCTGTTACATCAACAGAAGTCTCAGAAGACTTCTTGTGTCTGATTTTATGTACCACTTGGATGGAACAGCATTCTAAAGCACCAGTGTGCCAGCCTGGCTAAGTTTAGATAAGATGTTCTTCAAATGCAGCAACTAAAGCATGTGTGTGCACTCTTAGACTTTTTTTTAACTAATGCATCTGTGCTTGTTGATGTCTTTTCTTTTTACATTTTAGATCAAGATAGAGAAGGAGCTTAGCAGCCTCTACAAGAGAATGTTTGAACCACTCCATGTGCCTCCAGAGCTCTTCCAAAAACTGACAGGACAATTCTGCAACATTCAGACTTTAAAGACAGGTCAAGCTTATGCTGCAGAAGATAAAACATCAGTTGATGATAGGCTAAGCATCCTGCTGAAGGGGAAGTAGGTTCTATAAAGCTTAGGGACAGTCTTATGCTTTGTGTGATGGTTGAATAGATTAGAAAATTGTTGAGCTTTTTGTTAGCTTTTCAAAGTTATTGTTTGTAGCATATTATGGTCTATAACTGAATAGTCTATCTATCTAGACTATTTTGTGACACTGTTATTGGGAGGGTATGTCTCCACTTGTGTGTGCAGCTATGTGGATTTTAATGGGAATGATATTTGTATAATAGCAAAGACAGTGTCTTCCAGAACAAGAAAGGTATTTGTTGGAGTATTGGATACCTAAGTCATCTTCTCAGGGTGCTCTCAGGTTTTAAGGTTAAAAATTATTATGCATGAGAGAAGTTAAAAATACCCCTCCACTAGACTTTAAAACAACAGGCCTATTGGACGTGGGTCATTGCAGATGTACGTGCAAGCAGAGAGGGGTGGCTGCACTGCCCAGAGACTGATTGTGACTCAGGTGAGAGAGGATAAAATAAATACCCTTGCAGCTTTTGCTAAGTTCTGGGCAATATTTTAATAATTTTCTGTTGATAACAACAGGGATGTCAGGCTTCATTGGTTTTCTTTGATGTCATTAGCTGCTCATTACTGCAAAGCTATTTATCAAAAGGAAGCCTGGTTCTGGTCTGGCTGTATAGCATAACCCTGCAGACCTTTTTTATTTTGAATAGCAATGTTCTGAGGATAC
This sequence comes from Megaceryle maxima, assembly GCA_024605025.1. Classification (NCBI taxonomy): domain Eukaryota; kingdom Metazoa; phylum Chordata; class Aves; order Coraciiformes; family Cerylidae; genus Megaceryle; species Megaceryle maxima. Next base: position 18,834 of record JANHGN010012762.1, read on the forward strand.
ACACCACATTCAGCAACTCCAGTTGGCTTGCAGCCTGTTCTGCTTGGAATAGGCAGAAAACTGGGTAACTCTGGGGCTGAAATTCTAGAAATCAAACATATTTTTCCTGTTACCTACTGCTTTACCACTGTCAATAATCGTATTCAAATTTAGATTAACTTAGTCAAACTTCATGACTTTAAAGGGTTGTTTCCATACATTTTTTTCTCCAGAATGAAGGTGTCTTATCGAGGACATTTTCTGCACAATATTTACCCCTGTGCCTTTATAGATTCTCCTGAATTTCGATCAACGCAGATGAACCGGGGTGAAAAATTCCAGGTACGTTTTGGTTTAAATGTCACTGGATATGAACTGATGAGATCATTTGAAAAACAGAGTGCAAATCTGATCAACAGTAAACTATTTGACTTGCATAATTTCACCAGCTTTCTCGTACTGTTTCATGATGGACCATATCAAGAATAACTTAAACCAAAATGCTACAAAACAGTATCGTGATGGTGTTCACTGAACAAATACTTTAAGAGATGGCTTTACTGGAAAAAGAGATGATGTGAGCAGTCTCATCGTTGGTTCAAAAACAGAAAAGGAAAAATAATTATTTTAACATTTGGTGTTACTAAACTGAAAGACTAAAAATGTAGGCACTGGTTGTTTGAAATTGGTGTTTATCTAAACACATTAATGCTTCTGTCATTTTGAAAGCTGTTAAAGCAACATAAGTTGAAAGAGACCCCAATATTTTGAATAAAAATCATAGTGTGGGGAACAATAAGGGTATATGTCTCTATCAGTGCAGTTATGCTAGTACATTAAAGAATGTATTATTTATAGCATGTGGGGAAAGAAAGTACTGTTAGAGAAGGGTGTTTTTCCTGTAGGTTTTGCTACCTCTTACTTGATGTTCTTTACTTGGGTATGTGTAATAATGACTGGACTATGGCTGACTGGGTACATACACACCAATACCCTGGCAGAAGGGGAGCGAGGGAGAGCAATATAAACTCTAAAATCAGTGGTTGATGTCATATGTTTCAGTCAAATACTAGGCTTAAGAGCAAGGAGTGAGGCTTGTCCAGATGTATTAATTCCGTAGCAGCGAGGCACCCTGCGGCACGGCTGCCCTCTTGGTGCTGTCCCTTTCTCTCATGACTGGATATCAATTGGTGCTGCTGAAGGCAAAAGGCTCACGCCTCAACTTCTGCCTGCCTTAAAAGTTATTGTAGTCTGGAGTGGTGTACATCCTTTGCTCGTGAATTCTGCTTGTTACTGACATACTGTCAAAGTTTAGGGTCAGGGCAACCAGGACACAGATAAACGCTCTCAGTGTTGCCATTGCAAGAGGATGCAGATTCAATCTTAAGGACTCCATCTGCTGGCAACGCTGGCAAATTCTTCCTCAGCCTGTGTGTTTATATTACAAACCGTGAAGCTAAAATCCATGGATATGTGACAGTTTCCCATTATTTCTTAGGCTTTATATATTTTTAATTTCTCAGGAGGTAATGTTAGCTTGTAATAGCAGAGAGCACCCAATTTCTTTGTAGATGACTGACTTTCCCTTGCAAAACACGCTGTCTGGTATTGCTGAGCGGTGCAGGTTTGGGTGTGCCAGTGCCCTCTGCCAGCACAGGGGGATGATCCTGGCAGGTCCGGACTCCCTGGAGAGGATGCAAGCTCCTCGGTAACTATCGACAGCTGAATTATCAGTAACTGAGCAAAAGGAGCCTTAGCTCAGCTACTAGAAAGTGGTACTTGTGGGATCAACAGGCTGACCGTGAAGAAAGATGAAATTATATTTTTTTAAATCACTTAACACCTCTTTGATGGAGACCTTTGGATTGTACCAGTTGTTCCTGTTTGGTGACAGCAATCTAAGATAAAACTGAGCAACACGTAGCCTATCGGGATGCAAGTAGCATCACCACTGTAGGACTGAATTCATGTGTAAATCTCCTCTAACATAAATGCTTCTACAGTTTGGGAAGCTATGAGAGATTTTCACCTATTATCTCACCCCAGGATTTGTGAAAAATAAACTGGCCATGCCTAGCAGTTAAAAATATGGTATTTTACATTTGTAAATACCATGTTCTACTGTGGTATTTACCATGGTATCAAAAAGTTTTGTGGCTTTAAGGATTATTTTAACTGGAGGCATAAATAAAATGTTCTATATTATTTTAAATCAAAGAGAAGTGCTAATTCTGAGCATGTATTGTCTTAGGTCACCATTATCGCAGATGATAACTGCAAGTTCCTGTGCTGGTCCAGGGAAAGGCTGACTTATTTTCTGGAATCTGAGCCATTTCTTTATGAGATTTTTAAGTATCTTATTGGCAAAGATATTACAAACAAACTCTATTCACTGAATGACCCGACCTTAAATGACAAGGTAAGCAACCAAAGTTTCATTTTGGGAATTTTCCTCCCCATGCAAAATGTATTGTGACTTCAACTTGAAACCATCTTAAAGCAGTTTGTTTGTTTTTTTTTTAACTCAGCAATTAGCTGCTGAATTCACACTCATTGCCTTTTAGCACCAAAGTGTAAGTCAGTGCAACGCTTTTGTCAGAAGCAATGTTGGTTAGAGTTAGCAGAGTAATGTGCAAGAAAGATAAATAACTGCTGTTCAGAACTGATGGGCTAGCACAAATATTTCTAGCCAACTAGTAGACATGATGTCTGGTAGCTGAAAAGGTGCTTCTCCCTGGATATCCTTTCTTCTTAACAAAAGGGTGCCTTTGGACAAAGAAGCTTCAGGGATTTTTTTTAAAATAGATTCATATTCAGTGGTCTTAATATAACTTACTCTCTGTTGCATGTAGAAGGAGTGTGGTTTAGGTGTCACGGTAAGTTGTCTGGGTGTAGTCATGCATATATTGATTATTTTGTTTTACTTTCATTTTTTCTTCTTGGTTACATGGCTTTTCAAGATTTGGACAGTAACTAGGCTGCTGGTGTGCTTTCTGTTTTTTAATTATTTATATAGTGGCCGTAGGATTCTCATACATAATTTATTTGAAGAACTTTCACCGTCATTTATGAAAAGCTTTATAATGTTATAATACTGTGGGTTTGTATTCTGTCTGTATTTATTTAACTCACACTAACTCAGAGCAAAAGTCCTTCTCATCAGATTGCCCATAAATATCTCATATATAAATTGCTACTTAGGCAAAGTTGTGATTTTACTAGAAAATGATCCAAAAGCAGTGACTGCTGCTGCTACTATGTGACAGACTTCAAAAAGCTGAACTTGTAATGTCCTTATGGCTAATTAGACATTGTAAGTTTTCTCAGTTTTGTACTAGCTGTAGAAAGAGGGGAGGAGGACTTGCTGGGGAGACAATTTGACAGCAGTAAAGCACGGCTTATTCTGCTTTACAGTCAATGAATAGAGGATTACACTGTCTTGCAGTTAGATCCTCAAAACTGTTTTGGATCACTGTTTTAATCTCACTAATGCAGTAAGGTAAAAATGATCTAGCATGAATTTACCATCTATAGAATACAAGAATACATCAGTGTGTTTAAAGCTGCTTTTTTTTTTTTTTTTTTTAAATAAAAAAAGAATTACCAGGGAATGTTCTGTATTAAACCCACATCTACATAGACAGCAAATCATTTCTGGAGCATGGCATCTGAAAGGAACATGTAGCAACGTGCCTCCTGTGCATGCATTAAGAGTGGCTCTACTAGGAGACTGCTGTTCTCCACACTCCTCCTCACCTTGCTTTCCCCTCCTTCCTTTTTTTCTCTATCTTCTTTTTTTTTTTTTTTCTGTTTTCCTTTTTCTTTTTTTCTCACTTCTCTATTTTACTCTCCTCTGTTATTTCTGCTTTTCCTTCCCTCATTTTATTTTTTTACACGTGGATGACAGCATTAGGGTGTCATGCCTCGAGTATACAAAGTCATCTGCAACAAACTTGTGCTGCTACTTCCGGCATTGTAGAGCTTCAGCACTAGTATAAGTATTTCTTGAATTGGAAGTATAATGGAGTACTTGTAGTTGTTTTTTTTAAGTGGAAGGTCTTTGTCATATGTTCTAAGTGTTAAAAAACCCACCTAACTTTCCCCTTCCTTTGACGGAACCACTTTAATCTCAGTTTGTACCAAGTCTTCATTTTTAGTGACAATAATCACATGAATTTTAAGATTATTGTAACTGTTTTATGACAGTAACTTTTGAAAACGTATGTTATAAAAATTGAGAGTTGAGCATTTGGGAAATCTGTGGTACCTTACTACTGGTCTCTTTAATGCTTTGTAACTGGGGACGGTCTCAGCAGAAATTTTTGTAGTTAACTTCTGTACACAGAGGACATACAAGAGAATAACTGAACCAAATTCGGTATCGATTATTCACAATCCAGATGGTAGTAAGAAGGTAAGAGTATCAATTCATTATATGTTGGAAAACAGAAGAGTATCTATTTATTTGTAAGGAACTTTGTGACTGTCTCCTACCTAAGATTTTTCACTGCTGTTTGGAAAGCAGTCATTCCTCTCTGCATGAGACAGGATCCTAATTCCTGATTTTTAGAGGTCAGCGGAGTTATCCATTATGCTTTTGTCATTGATTGCTACTTTTCACACACAGCTAAAATAGCATTTTGCCTTGCAGTAATACTTAACCACCTACAATGTATGGTTTCATCTAAATATTATATTGCAAAGGTTTCTTAGGAAGATTACTCAAAGCAAATGGAAACTCCTAAAACCATTTGACTGGCAGAGAATAATGTTCATGTGATATAATTAATCTGTCTTCAGTAAAATCAAGGACTAAATGATCATTTACTAGGAAGGAATGACATTGACTGTTTTCTAACGTGGTGGAATGAAAAGCCAGGGAAGTGAACAAGGTTCTGTTAAGAGATGAATTGCTAAACTCTCTATATAGCATTCTGTCTTGTTTAGAAAGGAGGATCAGGCTCCTCATAAAGGTAGCATTTAACTGCAGAGCATCATACCTGAATAAGGTATTACAAAATAATAAAAAAAATCAACCTTTCTGTAGGAAAAGACATGAAAAGTCCAGTGCAAAACAGAATTAAAATTGAATAATTAATCTGAGGTTTCATGTTTGTCAACTTTCCAATTCCAATATATATTACTGGCACCTTCTATTCTCATTTAAATCAATTTACACTGCACAGAATCTTCTGCTCTAACCAGTTTTTGGATTCATGAATAGTCATAGCTGAGACCAGAGCACCTATTACAGAGGAAATAGTGATTTTTCCATTTCCATTACAATTTACTTGATACTTTTTTTTTAATAGTAATTATTTACAATTTTTTTTAGGCTTCAAAAAAGATTGATCGACAGCCTAGTCTTTGCTCACAGCTCTCTGTGATGCAGATGAGAAACAGTATGGCCAGTACCAGTGACAGTGAGGATGGCTTGCAGATGTTTCTTCGGGGGACTTCCTCTGCATCTTCTCTTCGTGAGTGCTCAAAATAGTTTATGCTACATCTGAACACATCTTGGTTGATCAGAAGTGATGGTTGTAGAACTCATGTTGTCTTCCGTGGGAGCAGACTAGCTTTTTGGATGCTGCTGTACATAACTAATCAGAGGGACCTAACTGCAAGGATTTCATAAGATGCATAAGGCTTTTTATGCTAACTGAAGCTACCTCGTGTAGATACTGGCAAAACCCCGGCATGTATTGTAGTAATTTTTGGCATATGTGGATATGTAGTCATAATACGGAATGTTTATAGCAGTGGGTCAAAACTGTGAATGTGCAGTGCCTGTCACAGTAGTATCTCCTTTGGCCTGTGACTGGTGCTTCTTGAAGTTAAAACCCAAACAAAACATTTCCCCTTAGCAACGTGGTGTTTGGCATTTCCTCCTGCAATAGTTTGTATTGGCAGGGTCTGGAGAAATGTGGTGTACAACCAATATTCTGATGACATCTGGAAAATCTCCAAATACCCCATCAGGCTCTCCTCTCCTGTGCTTTGTATGACTGGAGTAGTAGAGAACGGATGGAGTGAGGCAAGAAACCATGTTTGACCTTTTTGCTTCTACTCTTGGGATTTAACCCTTTGTAGAAACCTAAGCAATTCTTTCTAGGCTTTTGCTATTTTTTATTTTTAATTCCCCTGAATCTAAACTTCAGCATTAGCCTGAACTCTGAAGCAGCTTTTGAACAAAAAAAGCCAACCTGTAAGATGCTCAATTTTCTCATTTGGCATAAGCTGGTAGTTTAACGGAATTTAAAAGGATCAGACAGGATTATTTATTTTTATTTGAGAAATTCTGTACTTTACTAATTAGAATTCAAATATATGAGGAAAAACATTACTGCCAGTTATTTATTATGTTTAAACTCTCTGCTGAGAAGAGAAAGTGTTTAAAAGTATTTACACTTTCCTGTTTAATTATCTGTTCTCCGTTGTTTACTGGAACTCCTTCAAACTTGGAGGGCCTATCTGTTTTCATTCCTTAACATTGGTATAGTCTGTTTGCCCAGATAGATGGAAGCAAAAGCCCTGATAGTGTTTCACCCTACTAGAACATCAAGGGTGACACCTGGGATATAGTTTGATGAAAATTCCAGGGTTGTTTTCTTTATTTCGCAGCTGTTACCTGCAAGAACACTTATAATCACAGAATGGTTGAGGTCGGAAGGAACCTCTGGAGATTGTCTAGTCCATCCCCATGTTCAAAGCAGAGTCAACTAGAGCAGGTTGCCCAGGGCCATGTCCAGTCACACTTTAAATATTGCCACGATGAAAAATTTTACAGCCCCTCTGGGCAACCTGTTCCAGGGCCTTACCACCCTTGTGGTGAAAAATATGTCCCTCATTGCAACTCATGACTGTTCTCCTTTGTTCTTTAGTGCATGACTCCGAGAAGAGTCTGGCTCTGTCGTCTTTATACCTTTCCACTAGGTAGCCAAAGATAACAGTAAGATCCCCCGAGAGCCTTCTGCTTATAAGGCTGAACACACCCAGTTCTTGCAGCCTTTCCATGTACGTCATGTGCTTCAGCCCCAGCTTGGCTGCTCTGCACTGTGCTCTCTCCAGTATGTCCATGTCTTTCTTGTATGGGGAAGCCCAAAAGTGGACACAGCTCTCTGGTTCCTGTCTCTCAAGTGCCACATAGAGGGGGTTAATCTCTGTCATTGACCTGCTGGCTATGCTTTTGCTAATATGGCCCAATATATGCTGCTAATATAGCATAATATATGGATGGCCTTCTTCACTGCAGGGGCACTCTGGCTCATATTCTGTTTTGTATCCACCGGGACCCCCAGGTCTGTGTCTGTAAAGCTGCATTCCATTGAGTTGTTGCCCAGTCTGTATTGCTGTCATGTTTGTCATGTCCCAGATGCAGGAATTTGCCCTTCTTCAACTTCATATAGTTTCTGTCCATTCTCCTCTCCAGCATCTGAAGGCCCATTTTGACTGGACACCCTATCCTCTGGCCTATCAACAGCTTACCTTACTATTTAGCTATTGTCTAGGAATGTGGTGGGAGTGCACTCCATTCCACCATCCAAGTCATTAATGTATTGAATGTTATAGGCCTTGGTATTGACCCTTGAGGGATGCTGCTGGCAACCAGCTGCCAGATGGGTTTTGTACTGCTGTTCACTGCCATGTGAACTTAGCAGTCCAGCAAAATTTTTCACCTAAGCTGCAGTCCATGTATCCAGCCCATTTCTCACCCATCTGGCTGGAAGGATTCTATGACAGGCTGTAGAGGGTCATGCTACAGTCCAGATAAACAACATCCACTTATATTCCATTCATCTACAGAACCCATCATCACATCACAGAAGGCAGTCAGTCTGGTCAGGCGGAATCAGCCCATGATACCTCCATGGTGGCTGTTCCCAGTCACCTTCCTGTGCTTAGACATGGCTTCCAGGAAGACAGATTCCATAATCTTCTTGGTGACTAGGTTGGGCTGATTGGCAGGCCTTGGGGAACTTTAACCACCCCAGTATAGATAGTTCCCTGAGTGGTCCTCATTGCCCTTCTTGAAAACAGCCAGGACATTGGCCTTCTCTTCCCTGACTGACATGACATTTCCAAGATGATAGAGATGGGTCTTATAATTGCATTAGCCAACACTTAGCACCCTTGGGATGCAGCCCATGCGATTCCAGTCTTCTGTTTGCCTTGTTGAATTAAGTGGTTCCTAATTCAGTACAGCTTTCTTGTAAGTCAGGTATCACTCTCCCAGTCCCTACCATTAGGCTCAGAGACCTGCGAGGCCTCAGGACAAACCTTACCAGTAAGAACTGAAGCAAAAATGGTACTGAGAATTTCAGCCTTTTCTATGTCACTATGTCCTGTGCCCCACTGAGCCATGGCCTCACAGTTTCCCTGGTCTTTCTTTTGTTGCCAGTGTATTTGTAGAAGCCCTTCTTGTTGCTGTTCACTAGACTGAGGTCCAACTGAGCTTTGGCTTTCATAATTCTACCACTGCATGCTTGGGCCATGTTTCTGTATTCCTCCCAAGCACCTCATCCCTGCTTTCACTTTGTGTGTGTGTGTATTTGAGCTCGTCAGGACTTTCCTGTTCATCTATGCTAGCCTTCATCTATGCCAGCCTTCTACCATGCTTGTTCAACTTTATGTACGCTGGAATGGACTGTCCTTGTGTTTTGAGGAAGGTGTCCTTGAAGAACAACCATCTGCCCATGAGTCCCTTTGCTCTTGCAGGCTATGTCCTATGGGTTCCCACCAAGTAGAACCCTGAGCAAGCCACAGTCCTATCCTCAGGTCCAGGGTTGTAACTCTACTATTTTGTCTTGCACCTCAGTATCTTAAACTCCACCAGCTCCTGGACACTGCAGCCAAGGCTATCATCAGCTTTCAGCTCCCTGATGAGTTCTTCCTTGTTCGTCAGTGACAGGTCCAGCAGAGCACCTTCCCTAGTTGGCTCATCGATCACTTTTGTGAAGAAATTCTACTACACTCTCCAGAAATCTCCTGGACTGCTTGCTCCTCAGCCCTGTTGCCTTTCCACCAGATACTGGGGCGGTTAAAGTTCCCCAAGGCCTGTGATCATGAGGCTTCGTCCAGTTGTCTAAAGAAGCTTTCCACCTGCTTGCTCCTCTTGATCAGGCAGCCTGTAGCAGATACCTGCCGCGAAGTCTCCTGTGTCGGTCTGTTCTCTGATCTTCCCTGTAAACTCTTGACTGGCTTTTCACCTGTTTCATGACAAAGCTCCATGAAATTGAAGCCACTCCTTTGCAAAAAGCCTTTGGACAAATTTGCAAACTTCGAAGCCTGAAAGAAAGGAGAAAACTGTATTTGTGCAATTAGCAAGAATTAAATTCTTATTCAGGTGTAACACCAGTACTTCAGCTTTGAGGAGAAAGTAATCTAAATGCATGCCATGTTTAGTTGTAATTGCATTAACCCCTGAGGTCCATCCATGCTTAGCACATTCTTCTACATACACGTTTCTCTGTTGTACTTCCCCTTGGTTTGTGTACTGTATTTTCTAGTGTGGGGGGTATACTTTCCCCAAAAGAGGGGTTTAAATGTCTCTTGTGTTCCAAAATTGCTCAGCCCAGCAGTGGTTGGCGTAGTTGATACTGCCACTGCCACCACCCCACTGGCAACAGTAGGTGTGGCAGCAACCTCTCCAGTCTGATACTTCCCTTACTTTTAGGGAGGCAGAGGTGTTACTCATACAGCAGTGTATCATATACCTTTGGAAATACTGTCATTTATTTCTTCCTTGCATTTTGATTAGTGTGAAATTTCTGACTCCTGTAAAAGGTTGATAAAAATGCTTAATGAAAGGTTATTTATTTCACTAAACTGTAATGCTTTGATCTTTCTTTTTGCCAAGATAGCTTGTTAGTTATTGCTGGGCATTGTCATTGCCAGTGACGGGTTTGCTACCAAGGTGAGCTCTTCTTGTATTCAATGTGGATTGTGGCCATGTATGCACTTTTTCTGAGATCACAGGGAAAAACTGAACAAAAATGCTGCCATTTACCTTATCACTGTTGTATTTTAAAAAGCCTTCTCCTGGATGCTCTCAGTGCAGCAGTCAGTCTATTTCTTGGTCTGTTTTTTTAAGATTCAGTATGAGGTACATGCTGAGGCTCAGTGTCCCAGCGCTGTTCCCCTGGATCCTCCTTCTGCAATCATACATTTGTTTATTTAAAAACAAACAAACAAGGAAAAAAATCCCAGAAGATTTCATGAGGAACATTTGGAAATAACGAAACTTTTT